>JAZKJV010006265.1:0-200267 GCA_037367405.1 Ottelia alismoides | reverse complement strand
TAACTGTCAAGCCTTATCAGATGTTGCAAAGTCAAATGGTGCGTTGGTTTTGCCAATCCTTTTTCTTTTAATTCTGCAAGTTTGCTTTTTAAATAACTATATACTTTTTTCTTTCCGCAGGTGGGGAGGTTGCTAATGTACTTTCTGCAACCTCTAGAATTACTTGTGGAGTACCCGATGCATTAGATTCTGATGATGTCATTTCAAAACATTTGACACAAAATGCAAACGAGCCACCTCTGACTGTGTCTGGCACTTTAGATCTAAATGATATGTACAAGATGGTAATCAGTAACAAGAGCAATGAAGCTTCTCATAGGGAGCCTTCTCGACCTCAGGACGACTTAAAAGTTCTGTTATCACAATTATCTCTTGCTCGAGGACTTGATTCCCCTTGGAATGATGTGACTTCTAGCCCCAGAGTATATGGAACAAGTGAAGAAACAAAAGCTTTGGACGATTGTGGTTCGAGTAGTCTGCCAAATATCACCAAGAGGTTCTCAATTGAAAGAAATGAATCCGGACTTTCTTCATTAGATGGAAGTGCTTTTAGTGAGATTGAAGGTGAAAGTGCTGTTAATAGACTGAAGAGATTAGTTGAGTTTAAAAAGAGGTCATCGTTTCTTCTGCACAAAGAATTAGAGGAAGAAAGAAATGCTTCTGCTATCGCCGTCAATCAAGCCATGGCGATGATTACTAGATTGCAGGAGGAGAAAGCTGCAATGCAAATGGAGGCCTTGCAATACCAAAGATTGATGGAAGAGCAAACAGAGTATGATCACGAAGAATTGCAAAAATCTAATGATCTTCTTTCTGAAAGGGAAAAGGAACTGAGGGATCTCAAAGAGGAGGTTGCCATATATAAAAAACTATTGGATATCCATAATGGTAATGAGACACTAAGTTTGAGAGCTGATGTAGACGATAGTGAAAGCAGTCTTAATAAGAGAGAGGAAGGAAGACCTTTTGTTAATAAATCTTTGCATGCATGCATGGGTGCCACAAACTTTGAAAATGTGAAGGATGAACCAAGAAAAGATGTCTTGTTGGAATTCGAAGGTGAGATAATTTATATTTCTCAATTCTTAAAGAAATTGGTGGAGAAATTACATCTTTCTAATGAAGGACTTTATACCTGGAGAGATAGGAACATTGGCATGAAAAATGAACTCCCCATAAAAGATGTCGTAGTTGATGAAAATACTTTCAAGAATGCTGAGTTACAAAGTTGCCTATTGAATATGTGTCCGGAGACTAGAAAAAACAGGGACGATTCTTTATCTCTCAAAGGAAAATTTTGTCCTGCTAGACAGATCACAAATTCATCATTTTATTCTTACTCTGACAACAATGAGGACAATCTATCCTCTTCTCTATCCTGCAACGCAAATGAGTTAGAAAAACATTTTGCAGCAGTTGACAGGGAAAAACATCTTGCAGCTACTATCACTGAGATTTTGGAACTGAGTGAGCGGTTAAAGTCACTGGAGGCTGACCAAAATTTCATTTAACATACATTTAGTTTAGTTGAGTAGTGAATTGGGCAGCAACTTGTATAACAGATAGCTTGCTATCCACGAGAGAGGACATTCAAGAACATAGGAGAATAACTGCACATACTCTTTAAGGTACTTTTTTTAAAGTTGACTATTTTTTTGGGTTTTTTATAATTATACTGTAGAACTTGCTAATCTCATTATAGCTCCAACATTTTGCATATTTCCTTAACAACTCTTTCTTGACATGCTTGTTTAACATGGTTTCAACTCGTTCTTACTTCCGTTGATCGAACTGTTGCTGCGACACTCAAGAATAAAAATGTAACAAATACTTTAAAATGAAGATAATAAAAGATTATTTATGAGAAAAATTATCTAGAAATTTCCTTTTGGATTTGGCCATAGTTTATGATCTTCTGGAATGAGATTACTATTAAGCCTTCCAATTCAAAAGAACTTTATTTTCCCCCCAAAAGTACACCCTCATTATTGGACTTGTAAGCCCTTGACGGCCATTAATGCAATAAAAGTTATTACTTTATCATGTCCATCTGAAGTAAATGATTGTGAATGCATTTTATATTAAGAATCCTTTGCACAATTAGGGCTATGCATCATGGTCATATTGAATACGATGCAGTTGGGAGGATACAACTGATGACTTAACATGTGATATTCAATAAAGATCTCCATTTTGAGAAAGAGATGGCAATCCTTATCTAAAGAATGATTTCCCATTGACTTCTTGATGCGGGTCCTCTGTATAGGAATAAATATTCAGAAGGCTTGGAATAATCAAGTCAAAGAGTTAACTTGATGAGGTCGAGATAAACTAAGACATTAGTCGTAATTGTCACGACTAGGCACACATCCTTTGACCCAAGACATACATACATCTATATTATGAATGTGCACATTTAACAAACCAATAGGTTGATGACCTAATCAAGGTCCATATACCGACGAGATGGTGTGCATATGAAGACATGTGAGAAGTATGATATTTCAAGTTAAAGGAATCATGCAGGTTCATAGTTGATGACCCGGAAGGCAGAGCTCACTCATAAGATAATTTAGGGTCGTAATGAATTTCATGCATGGTCATCTTGTTTATGAAATAAGATACGAATTCGAAATATTATATAATTTTGGAAAGTATATGATTAATATTGTCGGCCAATTATCGAATGAGAAATCGAAGGTTCAGGAAAGAGGTATGCGTATGCGTTCGGATAGGTCACTGAATAACGAATAAGCGGTATGCGTTGGCATTTGCGGGGTATATGTGGTTTTCTAATTTTAAATTTAAAAATAAATAAAAACTATAATAACATTACTACTAAATTTATGTGTCAAAGTGGAGTTAAAAAAGATCTAAGAAAAACAATTCATGTTAGATGATTGATGAATCCGTGATTCATCACTCTAAAGTTGAAAATAGAGCTTTGTTCCCGAGTAAACAACAGCATATTTACCCTTATCTTGCATAAATAGCATTCATGCACGCAAGCATAATATCTCCATTTTAGCATTCATATTTGCATAAAATAAGAAGCCAATTTCACTTGTAAATATTCACCTGTATATTAGATAAAATACCTTATTTGTAAATATTTTATACCGACTCCGAATCTAATAAAACCAATTCTATAGTATATATATGACTAACACTAATTAAAGAAAAATATCAAAAAAATACTAACTTGTAAAATTACCCAATAAAACCCCAAACCCAGTTGAAGACCTTAGACCTTAAAATGCACATATCTCTCTCATACAACTTCCGAATTAGGTCTACTCACTTTTAAAGTAATATACATTCAAAGACCTTCGAAACAAGACCAATTTCATTAAAATCGGAGCTCGTATGCAAAACTTGGGTTTTGGGCCTCCTTTGTATATTGTATATATTGACCATTTTACCCTGTATTTTATCCTTTTATTTTCTTCATTATTAAAAATTCAAAAAAATTAGATTAAGTTGTAAATATTCTTCTCATATTTTCTCTATTTTTATTTTGATTTTTCTCTTATTGAAAAATGACAAAAAATTACAAAAGGAAAAATGCGGTATTTTATATCTATAAGGTACCACCCAAAAATATATTTTTGTACAGATCACTTCCTTTTATTTTCGACCCTTAACGAAAGTTGTAGATCTCGTCGAGACGAGGCAACTTTTGTGTTGACCACTTTTTGATTTAATCCCTTTTTGTTATTTCTTTTTTATTTTCTTTACATTTAATTTTTGAATTTTCTAGAAGCGACTGTGGCGCTCCTGGAGCCGCCACATGTCACCCCATTTTCTTTATTTTTGGATTTATTTTATTATTTTCGGATTTATTATTATTATTATTTTACTATTGCTATTTTAATTATTTTTAGTAGCCTACAATATTATTTTATTAATTTATTTATTTTATCCCCCTTTTACCACTTCTTTTCTTACTCCCCACTCCAAGCCACATCTTCTCCACTTCCTCCACCATTTTCTCCACTTTCTCCATCTCTTTTCCAACTCCCTCCTCTTTATATTCTCACCCCCTCCTCCATTGTTCATCATCCGCCGTTCTACGAGTGAGATAGGTTCTAGCTTCATCAAAGCCGTGAGGTGACAGCTCCTTCGTCGACGTCGAGCGACGACAAGCCGAAGGCGAGATCCGGTGGTCCTCACCACCGTCACGAGTTCCACAACGCTCGTTGAGCTTCGGAGGCTGCCATCTCCTTGAAGCGACGACGGAAGCCGCACGGCGCGGCTCCATCTGGCAAAACCGCAGGTAAGTCCTCTATCTTCATCTTGTCATTTCATTTTTTTTATCTCACAATTTTCTTCCTTGTTAATTACCAAACACACCATCAAAATCACAGTCACCATCTTCTTTGTTTTTACCACATCCAAATCACAAAAAACACACACCAACACCCACTTATCCATTGCATTTTCATTCCTTGTGTACAAAGAAAATACAAAAAAAAATTTGCAAAAGAAAATACAAAAAAAATAAACAGGGAAACAGGAGAGGCAGCACCACCGCCCCCCGTCTCCACCTCCGCCGCAGCCACCGCCGCCGGCTGCCCCGCTCCGGCCACACAGCACGTCCGCCTACGCCGGCGCCTCGCCGTCCCTTCCGCCAGACGCGCACCCCAGCGCCACGCGCCCAACGCCCCCTGGACTTCACGTCGCCTCCTCGGCGAGCGCCACCGCCATCCTGCGCATCAGGCCGCGCCGCCCGACCGTTGAAGCCCGCGGCCGAGAGCGCCGCCTCCGGCCCACGTTCTCCTCTCCAGGCCGCCATCGTTCCCCACACGCCGCCGCCGCTGGGCGTTCTCCGCCTTCGCGCCACCGCAGCGCGTTGCTGCCGTTGCGCGGCCCGACCACCGACAGCCCGCCGGGCGCGCGACGCAGGCCCCGGCCGCACCCCCTCGGCCCTCGACGCCCTCGACCTTGCCGCGCGCCGCCCTCCAAGGACCAGCCGCCCACTTGCCCCTACCCTTTAGCCCTAACTTGGATTCCAAGTTGAGAAGCACGTGAAGGTCTATTTCCAATTTTTTTATTTTATTTCTTTTGTGAAAATTGCATCTTCGTCCTTTTAAGTTTGTTTAATTGCAAAACAGTCCCTGTCTACATTTCAGTTCATTCATTTTGATTCTGTAATTGCACAACAACCCTGTGTTGTCATATTCAAGGTTTTAAAAAGCGTGAGGCGTATCGAGGCGTTTTCCCAGTATTGCCTCGAAGCGTAAGCCTCGAGGCGTATTGAGGCGTAAGCCTCATTCGTGGAAGAATTTTTTTCATAAAACATCATAATTAACCATAATTACAATTTTCAAGTTCTAGAAATTTAATAGTTATGAGTAAATACATAACTCCATGACATTTCAAGGCTAACATCATGGTTTAAACATCGAAGTTGTTATATAACACTCTTTTTTGGACTCTAAATCAGTAAGGAGTCAAGTAAATATGAATATGCAAGCACAATAATAGGTAACTCAAATTTAAAGTCTTGAATAAATTTACTAAAGGGCTAGATGTAACACAAGATGCATACTAAGAGTAGAGGCATTAGATTTAATATCTCAAGATCCAAATTTTTGTTCATGTTGATATATAAAGAACATGCATAACAAAGTAAAAATAAGCTCAATACTTTAATAATCTAAAAAAATGCATTTTAGTGAATTGTGAGCTTAAGGACTTGAACATACTTGTCTATGAAAGATGAAAAGCCCACAATCAAAAAGAAAAGAAAAAAATATTGCAGAAAAAATTCAAAAAAATCAGCACACAAATGAGGCTACGCCTCGAGGCAGCGCCTCGAGGCTTACGCCTCGAGGCGCGCCTCATAAGCCTCGAGGCTTAAGCCTCACTGAGACTGCATGAGGCTATAGCCTCGAGGCGTTTTTCCTAGAAAAACGCCTCGAGGCGTACGCCTCAACGCCTCGAGGCGTACGCCTCAACGCCTCGAGGCGCATTTTTAAAAACAATGGTCATATTAATTTGGACAGTCATTTTGCATCAATTTTTACTAAAAAAATAGCATTTTGTAGAGCAACTAATTCTTTATCTTGTGACTATTTATTTGCATTTTGTGAGCATATGATAATTTATTAAAAATCAAAGATTGAAAATCAGTGGTATTTTTCCCAATTATGCTCTGAAATTCGCCCATAGTCATTTATTGCTCTAAAAACTGTGAAAAAATTGTGAATGATGCCTCTAAGTGTTCTTTAATTACTAACCAAATTTCGTTCAATTCGGAGTTGTCTTGTGCATAAAATAAATTATAGAGTGATTTTCTGTAATTGATTTTTAATTAATTTCACGAATAAGATTTTTGAGAAATTTCAAGTCTCATGGATTCCTTGTTAAAATATCTATTTGAGATAAATAACTCTCTAGATAATTTGATTTAGTGGATTAATTAGGAATTAAATACTCATAGTCACTCTGTTTTCAGTAAAAAAATTCATAAAAAAAATCACAAAGTGTCAGAAAATTCCAAAAATATTAGTGTAGCTTCATTTCATCATATTTTCAATACATTTTTCATAATTTTTGCAAATCATTTGTACGAAAAAATTGCATAAAACCCCAAAAAAGTTTGCATTTTCCCGTGTGCATTTTAAATCAAAAAATTCCAAAAAAATACATTTGCATTCATCATTGGATTAGGTTTACAGAAAAATATAACTTGGCTGATTTGAACTTATTTCACATTAAAATTAAATTTGGCTAAGTCGGTTCTTTTCGTATTAACTTAATCCAATTCGTATTTGGCATTTGGCATTTTTACTGCATAAAAAAAATAAAAAAAATCCCACTAGGAAAACCGCAATCTAATACCTCTAACTTGATCCTGAGTTGTTCCTTTGCCTCCTTGAGTCGACCCTGGGGCTTGCCCAGGCTAAACAAATATAAAACCGCGCGTTAATTCATTCGACGATTTAATCGATCCGTGCGGTTAATTTTGATCGACGCGGATTTATCCGACTGCAACAAAATCGTCAATCCGACAACACGAAAAGGGTAGATCTGCGGCTCGTCAAATCAAGTCGGTTGTTGAGACGTCAGAAAGATTTTTGTTTTTTTTGTAAAAAAAAGTGTGCATTTACAACGGTTCCCGTTTGGGATCTCGCACGTGTACGTCATAATAAAACGTGTCCCCGTGTGCTGTGTGGTTGCTTTACGTAGAATAGGACCTGCACTTGCGGCTCTTAGAGCTTCCTAGGACTGTTTCTGTTCGTAAAATTTAAGACCACACTTCACACATAAAAGACGCACTTACACCGCAGGACTTAGCAAAACATAATCTGTTCTTCAATCGCTAATAGAACTGCCTGTCTTGGAGCGGCTTTTCATCGCTTGCATTCCATTTAGTGTAAAATTTCAATTCAGTCTTGCATCCCGCATTGTAGAGAGCTGGAGGCACTGTAAGTATTCTTGCTCAAGCATTCATCATCGTTTTCTCAATTGCATCGGCTTTTCCGATTCTCTCTCTCTCAGTTTTCTAACCTAGGATAAAGGAATTGGGACTGGACGGTAGACGTGATTGCTTGTATGGATTAATATCAATGATAACTAATCTTTAAAATTGGGACTGCTAATTGAATTGGACCAAAAAAAATTTGACTAAAATTAACCCGTGTTTGCGGGGAATTAACCCTGACATTGTTTTCAGGCTGAGTGAGGGTACTTGAGTGTGTGTGAACACCTTAAGGCAGAGCCCAAATCCCCGCCTTCCATATCACGTTCCGACTGATCCTAGCAAATATCATAAGTTGAATTATTTAGGTTCACTGACTAGTACCAAGTAGCCTCCGCCTGTCTCAGGTAGATAGGGGCGAAATTGCGGTACTTCGCGACAAGTTGCCAGTAACCCCCCGGGTGAGGTTCCGGCCTTGTCAGCCTCCGCCTGCTTGCAGGTAGATAGGGGCAGGTCTTTGAATCCATCAACTTGGGATAGGAGCGAAGAAAAGAAGGACCATCGGTATCTTAGGCGACAGGTTAAACATGGAAGATGCATCCGGCTCTGAGCCGACTTCCCTCTAGGCCGCGTAACCTTTGCTATCTTGTCTGATAAACTCACACTTAAAATCAACCAGATCAATCGGACTCGATTTCGAGTCCTTCACCGTGTTGAGTGTGGAACTCGGGTTTTGCTCTTGCGTTTGTCTGTGTGTTTGTCCGTGTGTGTTATTCTGTGTAATTGCACATTTTCTACCTCAATCTGCTTACACTCATTCTTTCCTCTTCTAGATGTGGGGATATCGGTCCCCATACCCTGTGACCTCTGGTCAATCCTCATCGACCATATACCGATCATCTTCACCTTCTCATTCTTCCATGTATCCTCCGCAACCCACGGGAGAACCTAACCCGTGGTCGGCTCACCTCAACCCGATTATGAAGTCAGAACTTCGATTGACTTCTCCACTTCTTCGCATTTCTCACCCACTCCATATTCCAACACTCCGGATCCACTTCCATCTTGGGCTGACTGTCCTTATTCTCGAGAGCTTGCAGGAATCAAAGAATCGAATGAAGAGCAAGCCATTGCTGAGACAGATGATTGGCAAAATTTTATGCCCCCGTTCTCACCTCAAGTAGGGATCTTACAAGAATTTACATATGTGCATCCCGGACTTGACCATTAGGGCATAACATGGTCGATCGAACAACCCGAATGGAGAGGCCTGCCCATCCTGATTTCCCAGACTTGATTGACTTTAGTGATCAAGCCTCCATTAACCAACCTTCATTCGAAGAGCCTATACATTCACAAGATTGGACTCATGACCTAGACTTATCAGTCCCTGTTTCATTGACTCCATCATATGAGGCTCCGACCAATATTTGCCATTTAGATAGTCCATACTCGACCCAGCATTACATGCCAGAGTTTAGGTATGTTGAGTATGAGACCCCAATATCTCAGCAGTATCCTCCAATTGAGCAGAACTCTCCATGATTTGTCATGAGAATTTTTTGGAGGATGACATTTCTCGACTTATCGTGAAGAATGAAACATTAGGTAACAAGTTGAGAGACATCATGGAAATATTGCACTCAATTTCTGCCAGCTTGGGAATGAAAGTGGAAAAGGACGTAAGTAGATCTGATGTTGAAAACCGAGCAAGCATTAGGGAACCCACATCTTCTTTACAACTGGAGTCCATTCTATCTCCCTCTTCTACTAACTCCTTGCCTTCCAATCTTGAGTCTGATCATTCATCTATCCAAAACACCAAAAAAATTGAAAAACCAAAAAATCACATAAAAATTGAAAATGAAAAAGACCTAAAAAAATTGGATCCTGCCCTAAGGAAGCACTCGATGAAGAACTGATTTTTAATCTTCCCTTAATAAAGGTCATAGATCAGTCTCCCGATCTCAAACGATTTGTGAGAAGTAAATTGATGCCCAAGAGGTCGGGTAATAAGAGGACAAGGACTGAAAGATACATAGTGTTTATGGTCACCTCCTTGGTGATAGGGAGAAAGGCCAAGAGCCGCAGAGTGAAGCGGTTGCCCCGAGTTGAATGTGAAATCAAAAGACACCATCTTTATCCATGCAAGAATCGATGATGACTCACCGATAAATATCCTCCCGACCTCTGTGTTGACAAGCTCAAACTCATGCCACTTAGGAAGTCGAGAGAGATCGTTCAGCTGGTTGATCGATCCATCAAACGGTCGAGAGGAAATATTTCAGTCATCGTTACTTTCTAAGGTGCTCTTACTCCAGGTGGACTTCACGATCATTGACATTGAGCACCGAGGAGAGTTTACCCAGTCTCCGATTATTCTCGGGAAGTCGTTCTTAGCCTTGGCTAAGGCGACTATAGATTGTGAGACTCGGGAAATCGATTTTACAGCATTGGGAGCGCTTCGACCTCATCTACTCTTTGATAAACTTTACTCTAAGGTAACCCGCACATCCGCTGACAGTCGTGACCATCGAGAGGAAGATGAGTCCCATCTCTCTGCTACACCTGAGAGATCGACTGTCCGGACGACCATTGGATCAGAGACTCCCCACACCTCCACTTCATCAACTGCTTGCACCACCACCGTGACAACTTCTAAGGAGGACTCACGACCAGAAGCTGACATTGAGTCGGACATGATTTTTGCTGATTGTCTTGACCATTTTGATGATCCGACACAAGAGCCCAATAATGTCAAGCCAACTGAGATCACTGGCACCTTCTCGAGACGCGTGCTGACCCTTCAGGAATATGCTAATCTATATGGTGACTCGTCTGATGAGGAACCCATGGTCAACACCGCACCACATCCTGGACCTTCAAAGGAAACAACCAAGACTAAATTGACACCACATATAGACACAGTTGCTCCATCTTCTAGTCGACTATCTAGTGAGAGGAAGTCGAGAATTGATTCCTCGAGATGTTCCCCCGAACCTCTCAAGGCGCGTCGCTCTCATCTCCCTCTCAATGATTCAGGTTCTAGAAAACCGACTAAGAAAATTTCCTTCAACATTCCGGAGAAGGAAGTTTCAGAGGAATCCTCACCGGGTCCGGACAAGGTGATTTATATGAGTGAGCTCAGTTCGGCTGTTCTTAAGCCGTATCTAAGCAAGCAGTCGTGTGTCGACCCTCGTTGGACGATCCCTTCACCTAACTACTATTCATCTGAGGACGATTCCGACAGCGACACACTTGTATATTATCCACCTCCACGATCCCGCAAGAAGGTTCGTCACAAACCTTCTTGATCCCTGTATATTCTCAATCCTCCTTGTATATATTTTCTTTCCCTCCCTCCCAGGGATTCGAATCACTCGCCCCAGCTCCATATCATTTCATTTTATGGCTATACTTAGGATGATCAGATCCTAAGTATAGGGGGTGAGTGACCCGAGTCTCTTCACTATTCGTTGTATATTTTCTAGATCTCATCGGTTTCTCACACTCATTCAAGTCCTATACTTAGGCTGACCAGAGCCTAAGTATAGGGGGGATCGATGCCCGCCGTGTATTTATTCATCCACTTCTCCGACCTCGTCCGCCCCATTTTTGATCTTCTTCTACACTTAGGTTGCCAGAGCCTAAGTATAGGGGGGCGGGGCAACTTCTATACTTTTTGTTATTTTAGCTCTCCTACGCTTAGCACGAGCTATGTCTTTTTCCTCGCTTTTCGTGCTCTGAGGACATAGCACACGCTAAGTATAGGGGGGCGTGTATATATTACATATAAACTTTTACCATAGCTCGTACTTTTGCATATTTTCGCGTACTTTTGTATATATTTTTGTAATAATTACGGGTGGGTAAAAATTGAAAAAAAATTGTATAACACTTGTATAATTTGTATAACACTTATAAACTCTTGTAAATTATTGTAACATAGGAGGTTTACCAAAGTTTTGAAAAAAAAACAAAAAAATAGACTTCTTATTTACTCTTGCATATCATCCTTGCAAAGAAAAAAAAGAGTCTTACATTTCATCTACATAGCATGTCATCGACATCTCATCTGCATATCTTGCATATGCAAGGTGAAAAGCTAGTGGGTTCTGAACCAAGTTATGAGTAGATGTTGAGGAGGGACTTGATTTGACCTTAATCCACCTAATTTCAAAGGAACCTTATAGGAGCTGGAGTTAAGATTTTTCAGGTCAAGTGACTTAATTCTTTGAGTTCGCAAGTCTATGTTCACATGTCATCTTGATTAGTCTAAGTAGAATATCTCGTGCACACGCATGATTCTTATAGACAGTGACCTAACTTGGACAAGCACCATGCACATAGCTCCTCATTGATGAGGTGGTGAGGAGGTAGAATCCTTTAGCTTGGAGTAGCACACGGGTGGAAACATCCGTCCTCCTCTAGGGAGGGTAGTGCATCTCAACCTAGTCTGGTGGTGTTGACATCTAAGGACGGGATGCTGTGGGTTGCAATAATGCTTCAAAAGAGGGATAGTCTACTGGCTCAAGAGGAAAAACTCCTGATGTACATGCTGCTCCTTGTATATAGTTCAAAAAAAAAAAGAAAAAAAAGAGGAAAAAATGCAAAAACTCCAAAAAAATCAGACAGGTCCAAGTGAAAATAAAATACCTGTCGGAGTATGTATATTAGTAAGAAGTCTGCAGCTGGATGACTTGGCTACACTGGTCAGGCATCCCGGGATAGGTAGCTACACTGGCTACCGTCCATTCTTTTCTGTACCCCCTCCTCTTGAGCTGGTCGCACTTGAACTTAGAAGGGAATACCCCGCTCCTTGAGGAAAGAGTTACTTGAACGGGTAATCAGAGTTACCTTGTTAGAGGAGGCCGGTTTCTGAGCCATTTCTGATGTGGAGAGCTATTTTACACTTACACAGTACAAGTAAAAATCATAGTCATAAGAAATTTGCGTCTGAGGATTTGTTCTGACCTGACTGTTGAGGCGTCTTGAGTAGAAGACTTGTGGAACTTGAAGTCTGTTAGGTCTTAAATTCAGATCCCAATAAGGTTCCGCCACACAATTAATCCAAAGGTCGAGTCAAGCTCCATTTTCAACTTTTGTTTTATGACCATGGTATGGAACCCAAAATCATTTAACTCTTGCATTTCATTTTAGTTGCTCGGGGACGAGCACGGTTTAAGTATAGGGGGTTGATGAATCCGTGATTCATCACTCTAAAAGTTGAAAATAGAGCTTTGTTCCCGAGTAAATAGTAGCATATTTCCCCTTATCTTGCATAAATAGCATTCATGCACGCAAGCATAATATCTCCATTTTAGCATTCATATTTGAATAAAATAAGAAGCCAATTTCACTTGTAAATATTTACCTGTATATTAGATAAAATACCTTATTTGTATATATTTTATACTGAATCCGAATCTAATAAAACCAACTCTATAGTGTATATATGACTAACACTAATTAAAGAAAAATATCAAAAAAATACTGACTTGTAAAATTACCCAATAAAACCCCAAACCCAGTTGAAGACCTTAGACCTTAAAATGCACATATCTCTCTCATACAACTTCCGAATTAGGTCTACTCACTTTTAAAGTAATATACATTCAAAGACCTTCGAAACAAGACCAATTTCATTAAAATCGGAGCTCATATGCAAAACTTGGGTTTTGGGCCCCTTTTGTATATTGTACATATTGACCATTTTACCCCTGTATTTTATCCTTTTATTTTCTTCAATGTTATTCAATGTTATTCAATGTTATTTGGCGAAGCAAGAAAATGCCTGAAGATTGGAGGAGTATCGTGGTGCCTCTTTATAAGAACAAAGGAGACATTCAAAATTGTTCAAATTACAGAGGTATCAAGCTGATGAGTCACACTATGAAAATTTGGAACGTGTGATCGAAAGAAGGTTGAGGCAAGTTTCCCAAGTAAAAGAAAATCAATTCGGATTCATGCTAGGTCGCTCAACTATTGAAGCCATCCATTTGCTAAGGAGAACAATGGAGATTTATAGAGCTAAAAGGAAGAATCTCCATATGATCTTTATTGATTTGGAGAAGGCTTATGATTCCGTCCCATGAGAGATACCGTGGAGAGTTTGGAGAAGAGACAAGTACCTGTCCTATACATTAATCTCATAAAGGATATGTATGATAGAGCTTTATCTTGTGTAAGGACCCCTACAGGGAAGACTGACTATTTTGATATCAACATTGGCTTACATCAAGGTTCAGCTTTGAGTCCATTTCTTTTTACTTTGATTATGGACGAGTTGACAAGTCACATTTAGGATGAGTTACCTTGGTGTATGTTATTTGCTGATGATATTGTGTTGATTGACGAGACTAGAGATGGAGTAAATGAGAAGCTTGAGGTTTGGAGACATGCATTGGAGACTAAAGGTTTTCGTAATAAGTAGGGTTAAGACGGAATATATGGAATGCACCTATGATGGAAGCAATGGTGAAGGAATCGAGGTGAAGATTGGTGACGATAACATTCAGAAGAGAGATTCTTTTAGATATCTGGGATCTATTTTGCAACATGATGGGGAAATTGATGGAGATGTTACTAATAGAATAAATGCAGGCTGGCTAAAGTGGAGAGGAGCCTCCGCTGTTCTCTGTGATAAGAAAATCCCTTTAAAAATCAAAGGAAAGTTTTACAAAGCAGCCATGAGACTTCTATGCTTTATGGTTCTGAATGTTGGCCTGTGAACCATAGACATGTGCAGAGAATGGCTGTAGCAGAAATGAAAATGCTAAGATGGATGTGTGGACATACACGTAAAGATCGGATTCGGAATGATGCAATCAGAAAGAAAGTTGGTGTAGCTCCGATCGAGGATAAGATGCGAGAAAACCGCTTAAGATGGTTTGGTCATTTGCAAAGAAGGTCAACTGATGCACCGGTTAGGAGATGCGAGTGTTGGGATGTTGAGCCGGCTAAGAGAGGGCGAGGACGGCCCAAGAAGTGTTGGAAAGAGACTATACGAAGGGATCTTAGTTTTTTGGATATTAGTCCGAGATTGACCCAAGATAGATCTGAATGGAGACGAAGAATCCATGTAGCCGACCCTACTTAATTGTGGGAAAAGGCTTTGTTGTTGTTGTTGTTATTTTCTTCATTAATAAAAATCCAAAAAAATTAGATTAAGTTGTAAAATATTCTTCTCATATTTTCTCTATTTTTATTTTGATTTTTCTCTTATTGAAAAATGACAAAAAAATTACAAAAGGAAAAATGCAGTATTTTATATCTATAAGGTACCACCCAAAAATACATTTTTGTATAGATCACTTCCTTTGATTTTCGGCCCTTCACGAAAGTTTTAGATCTCATCGAGACGAGCAACTTTCGTGTTAACCACTTTTTGATTTAATCCTTTTGTTATTTCTTTTTGATTTTTTTTACATTTAATTTTTGAATTTTCTAGGAGCGACATGTGGCAGCTCTTGGAGCCGCCACATGTCACCCCATTTTCTTTATTTTCGGATTTATTTTATTATTTTCGGATTTATTATTATTATTATTATTTTACTATTGCTATTTTAATTATTTTTAGTAGCCTACTATATTATTTTATTTAATTTATTTATTTTATCCCCCTTTTACCACTTCTTTTCTTACTCCCCACTCCAAGCCACATCTTCTCCACTTCCTCCACCATTTTCTCCACTTTCTCCATCTCTTTTCCAACTCCCTCCTCTTTATATTCTCATCCCTCCTCCATTGTTCATCATCCGTCGTTCTACGAGTGAAATAGGTTCTAGCTCCCGTCAAAGCCGTGAGGTGACAACTCCTTCTTCTACGTCGAGCGACGACAAGCCGAAGGCGAGATCCGATGGTCCTCACCACCGTCACGAATTCCACAACGCTCGTTGAACTTCGGAGGTTGCCATCTCCTTAAAGCAACGACGGAAGTCGCATGATGCAGCTCCATCTGGCAAAACCGCAGGTAAGTCCTCTATCTTCATCTTGTCATTTCATTTTTTTTATCTCACAATTTCTTCCTTGTTAATCACCAAACACACCATCAAAATCGTAATCACCATCTTTGTTTTTACCACATCCAAATCACAAAAACACACACCAACACCACTTATCCATTGCATTTTCATTCCCTGTGTACAAAGAAAATACAAAAAAAAATCTGCAAAAGAAAATACAAAAAAATAAATAGGGAAACAGGAGAGGCAGCACCACCGCCCCCCCGTCTCCACCTCCGCCGCAGCACCGCCGCCGGCTGCCCCGCTCCTTCCTCCTCGCGCCTCGAGCCCAGGCGCGCCGCTCCGACCACACAGCACGTCCGCCTATGCCGGCGCCTCGTCATCCCTTCCGCCATACGCGCACCCCAGTGCCACGTGCCCAGCGCCCCCCTTGGACTTCACGCCGCCTCCTCGGCGAGCGCCACCGCCATCCTGCGCGTCAAGCCGCACCACCCGACCGCTGAAGCGCGCGGCCGAGAGCGCCGCCTCCGCCCCGCGTTCTCCTCTCTAGGCCGCCATCGTTCCCCACACGCCACCGCCGTCGGGCGTTCTCCGCCTTCGCGCCACCGCAGCGCGCTGCTGCCGTTGCGCGACCCGACGACCAACAGCCCGCCGGGCACGCGACGCAGGACCCGTGCCGCTCCCCTCGCCCTCGACGCTGTCGACCTCGCCGCGCGCCGCCCTCCAAGGACCAGCTGCCCACTCGCCCTGCCCTTTAGCCCTAACTTGGGTTCCAAGTTGAGAAGCACGTGAAGGTCTATTTCCAATTTTTTTTTATTTTATTTCTTTTGTGAAAATTGCATCTTCGTCCTTTTAAGTTTATTTAATTGCAAAACACTCCCTGTCCACATTTCAGTTCATTCATTTTTGATTCTGTAATTGCACGAACAACCCTGTGTTGTCATATTAATTTAGACAGTCATTTTGCATCAATTTTTACTAAAAATAGTATTTTTTTAGAGCAACTAATTCTTTATCTTGTGACTATTTATTTGCATTTTTGTGAGCATCTGATAATTTTATTAAAAATCAGAGATTGAAAATCAGTGATATTTTTCCCAATTATGCTCTGAAATTCGCCCATAGTCATTTATTGCTCTAAAAATTGTGAAAAAATTGTGAATGATGCCTCTAATGTGTTCTTTAATTACTGTCCAAATTTCGTCCAATTTGGAGTTGTCTTGTACATAAAATAAATTATAGAGTGATTTCTGTAATTGATTTTTAATTAATTTCACGAATAAGATTTTTGAGAAATTTCAAGTCTCTGGATTCCTTGTTAAAATATCTATTTGAGATAAATAGCTCTCTAGATAATTTGATTTAGTAGATTAATTAGGAATTAAATAATCATAGTCACTCTGTTTTCAGTAAAAAAATTCATAAAAAATCACAAAGTTTCAGGAAATTCCAAAAATATTAAATGTAGCTTCATTTCATCATATTTAACTTCCAATATATTTTTCATAATTTTTGCAAATCATTTATACGAAAAATTGCATAAAAACCCCAAAAAGTTTGCATTTTTCATGTGTGCATTTTAAATCCAAAAATTTCAAAAAAATTACATTTGCATTCATCATTGGATTAGGTTTACAGAAAAAATATAACTTGGCTGATTTGAACTTATTTCACATTAAAATTAAATATGGCTATGTCGGTTCTTTTCGTATTAACTTAATCCTATTCGTATTTGGCATTTGGCATTTTTACTGCATAAAAAAATAAAAAAATCCCACTAGGAAAACCACAATCTAATACCTCTAACTTGATCCCGAGTTGTTCCTTTGCCTCCTTAAGTCGACCCTGGGGCTTGTCCAGGCTAAACAAATATAAAACCGCGCGTTAATTTATTCGACGATTTAATCGATCCGTGCGGTTAATTTTTATCGACGTGGATTTATCCGACTGCAACGAAATCGTCAATCCGACAACACGAAAAGGGTAGATTCGTGGCTCGTCAGTGATTGAGTGGATGCTTTAATTGCCTAGTATTTAATCACAAAAAAATATTTAGCCATAAAAACTTTACATATTAGATGATTCATAATAACAAAACTTCAACACACATACATGCATTACATGAGCAAAACTTCAATCGACTTATATTAAAATATTTATCAATACATGACATATACTCATGAAAACAATACAACAACAACAGCAACAAAGCCTTTTCCCACAATTAAGTAGGGTCGGCTACATGGATTCTTCGCCTCCATTCAGATCTATCTTGGGTCAATCCCGGCTTATATCCACAAAACAAAGATCCTTTCGTATACTCATGAAAACAATGCATGAAAAATATAAAATATTGCATATACATAATGGTATAATGCATTGTAATTGTATACAATAACATTGTATATTCTACAACTAAATGGAAGAGGTGGAGTTGCGGAGGTAAGCACCTGAATGAGAGGATTGGAGAGTTGGAAATGATGGGCAGTATGTGGGGCATATGCAGGATGTGTAAGGCATATGCAGGCCGCGTATGTGGGGAGGATGCATAATGCACCGATTCATGTAATCGGTTCGGTCTGCATGCCACACCATAGATGTCAAGGCGCACACCTAGGCGGCCGTCTAGGCACCCAGGCGTCTCAGGCCGTACGTCTAGAAATAATGCCTTGTTTTTTTTATAAATGGCGTACGCCTTGGATCGCCTGGGCGCCAAGGCGTGCTTGGGTGCCTAGGTGACTATTTTTTTATGCATATTACACATATATCGCATTTTCAAATGCACGCGCATTTACAAAACACGATATACATAGCACATTTTGACAATGCGATGTACATGTCCGACCCTGTAGCATCCAAACCTAAATTACCCCTACTGCATTCGGCCCTCACTCGACCTTGTAGCCCGCGAAACCCCTTGCTGCAGAGAAAACTCTCCTCCGCTACCTCCTCCAGCGGTCTCCCCTCCTCCCCAGCGGCCTCCCTCCTCCTCCGGCAGCGTCCCTCTCCTCCAACAATCCCCCTTCTCCGACGGCCTCCCTCACTCCTCCTCCAGCAGCCTCCCTGCATTCTCCTGCTCTCCCCTTGTAGGATGACTTCAATGGAATCCTTGGACGGGGATGCCATTCCTAATCCTACTACACCAATCCCCTACTGTGCAAAGGCTGGGGAAATTGATCTCCGCTTCACTGACAAGATGAATGATCCATGCTTGAAAGCGACGTCGAAGGATCCCGGTTGGAAGTACTCTTTTTTGCCGAATACACCAGACCAGAATAAGGTGCAATGTGCATTATGCGACCGCATTACTAATAGTGGCATCAAAAGGCAGAAGGAACACTTGATTGGTAGTTATCCGGATGTATCTATGTGTCCGAAAGCCACTGTAGAGATTAAGAAAGAGATGGCTGACTTCAAAAATCGTAACAAAAAGAGGAAGGTAGTCGTTGATTACAGATATAGTGGAGCTGATTCAAACATTCCAGATGCAGTTGATGGTGATCGTGGTGAACATGTACTCATCTTGGATCACTCACAACCTGCGGCTACGACAGGTAAAAACGTTAATTCTGGTTCTGGTTCATGTTCTGCAAATATGCTACTTGTACGGAAGTATCCACACGGCAAGGGTCCTATGGACTCGTTTAGTTCTGCTAGCCCATGGGAGGTTGTGGCACAAAGGAAGGCAACAAGGGCTCGTGGTGAAGTACAACAAACTGCAATTGAGTCTGCTTTTAAAAAGGATGCTACACAGGTGACGTATGATGCCATAGCTGAGCTATTATATACAGGTGGCATCTCTTTTAATGTTGCACAACGAGAAGCATTTGAGGTGACAGTGGAGGCTATTATCCAAGCTGGGAGAGGATTTGTTCCTCCATCTTATCACCAATTGCGAAAGCCCCTACTTAAAAGATTATATGTAAGGACAAAGATTTGCAGGTGAAGCATGAAAGCCATTGGAGGACATATGGATGCACGATTATGTGTGATGCATGGATTGGTAAATGACAATGAAGTTTGATAAACTTCCTTGTTAGTTCTCTAGAAAGGTCATTTTTTATTTATGCAAAGAATGCAACATCCGATGTACACATGGGAGAATAGCTGTTCATTGATAGACGAGACTTGTGGAGATGGTGGGTGAGGAGAATGTTATACAAGTTGTCACCGACAATGCAAGCAATTTTGTTTTAGCGGGAAAGTTACTGATAGAGAAGAGGAAAACCTCTTTTGGACTCCATGTGCTGCACACTGCTTGGATTTGATGCTTGAGGATATTTCCAACTTAAAGAAATGTGCAGGAGTTATCAAGAGGGCCAGAAAAGTAACAACGTATATTTACCAGTATATTCGGTTGCATGATGCGTTTCTATAGTTTAGTGAGGATCACCAAGAGCTGTCTAGAAGCGGAGTTACCCGCTTTGCTACCAACTACTTGACCCTTACTAGTTTGCTAAAGCAAAGGAAAGCGTTGGCTTCTTTATTTATGTCTGAGGTGTGGAACACTAGTTCTTGGTCGAAGGCACATAATGGGAAATATGTCTATGAAACTGTGATGGTGAATGGTTTTTGGGAAAAAATTGAAAATTACCTTAGAGTTGTGCAACCCATCGTTACTGTGTTGCGTTTAGCGGATGCTGATGAGAAGCCACCCATGGGCTACATTGCTAGGGCATTTGACACTGCAAAGGAAATGATTATTGAAAACTTTGGTAGGAGGGAAACATATTACATGCCTATTCTACAAATTATTGATTCTCGTTGGGATATGCAGATGGCTCGCCCTCTGTATGGTGCAATATGTTTCTTTTTTTTTAGGCTCATATGTTTCTTGAATCCTGCATTTTATTATAAAGTGAAGGATAACAATGAGGCATTGATGGGAAGGTATGAAAGTGATTTCATATTTTGCCTTGAGAGGATGGTTAATGATCCCGATCAACAAGACATGATATGCTATGAGATGGAGGTCTACAAAGGAGCTCGTGGTATGTTTGGCAGGACAATTGTTATTAGACAAAGGGAAAAAACCTCCATGTAAGTTATATTTCATTATTTATACTGAATGATTTAATGGTAAGATGTGTTACATTATAGACTTATTGTGTAGTGGAATGGTGGGATACTTATGGAAGTCTCACCCCTCGATCTGAAGCGGGTGGCAAAGTGTATTTTGGGACTATGCTGCACATCTTACTCTTGTGAACGCAATTGGAGTGCTTTTGACTTTGTATGTATAAAAGATACTTATAAATTTATAAATATAAATGCGAACTTGATACTTGTAATTTTATGTAATACTTGAATAAATGTGTAGATCCACACAAAGAGGAGGAATAAGTTGGAGGTTGATAGACTTTCCAAGCTTTTTTACATCCAATACAACAAGCAAATTGAGGAGAGATTCAAAAATAGGAGGCTGGGGAATTTAGCAAAAGATTTTGATCCAATTGCTCTTTCAGATTTAGATTGGTCAAGTGAATGGATGACCGGTCTTTACGTGGAACCAGAGGTCATACCGCGACTTACATTGAGGGTCATTGATGAGGCATTATGTGCTTCTCAAGCATATGAAGGTTCTCGTCCTAGTAGTCAACCACAAGCACAACCAAGCACTTCAGCACGTGGTGGGTCTCCGTGACCGTGGTCGTCGTGGTACTCGTCGTGCACATGTGATTAGGCGACAATATGTACCTCATCGTGTCCCGTACGATGAGGAGGAAGAAGATGAGGAAGATGATTGGATGGATCTAAATGATGATGGCCAAGAGCAAGATGAAGGACATGAAGAAGAAACCAACCTATTTGATGATGATTGAAGTATTAGATTATTGTCTTTCAATCTTTGAAATATTGTGTTATGCCAAACAAATTATCTATATTTTTACTACATTTCTCCCCTTTTTTGGTTGTACCTACTAATTGGATAGCTTATTTAATTATCTATGTTCTGGTTCCTTTTTGTGTTGTGATTCTTCTTTCTAGTGATTAATCACTAATGTTAGGTTAAATGACATTTATTTACTCCAACACTCTAGTTACTATGTATTTATAAATACAAAAGTTCTAAACAGATATATAAATCCAATACCTACTTTATTTTTTTTAAAAAATATATTAACTGATGTCGCATCTCGAAAATGCGACATGCACTTAAAAAATAAAAAAAAATGATGTCGCATTTGAGAGATGAGACATCCATTTGCTTTAAATAACTATAAATCACATGTCCCAAAGGCGATACGTACGACACATTTTGGAAAACGCCTAGGCGCGCCTAAGCGTGCCTAGGTGTACAGGCGCCCAGGCGTAACGCCTTGTCGCCTTAATAACCATGTGTCATACGGGCATATGCAGCCGCATATGCGGCCCATGCGATCGATTTCATGAATATTGGAGAAATCTATTGATGTGTTCCGAAGAAGATAGTCAAGTTTGGGTTTAAACTTCGGATATCTCAAAGTCTTACAGTATAAAGGATGAATGAGTATTAGGATACTAAGGGTTAAATCTATTGTAATAGATCATCTACCATGGCACTTCCATTCTGAGGAATGGTGAAATCATATGTATTTTAGTTGCCCCATTTCTTAGTTTATTGATTTGAGAGTTAATATGATTTAAGTCTCATCTCATTTGAATCAGTGTCAAATTCCAATTTCAATATCTAAATGTTAAAAAGTGAAAATGGTGATGGAAATGGAAATATATTACACTCCTTGAGCTCATTTCTAAACTCCAAATGGTTTGGACTTTGATTAGAAATGGTTAAGGAAGCTGGATTCAGCTCACTGATGTATTCTCCAGCTCATGGAGAATGTGATGTTTTTCGTTGAGCTCACTTAGAGTGTGAATTGTTTCAACTCAAGCTTAACATTCGTAAGTGGTAGATTTTTGCTAAAATGGTATAAACCCTGAAATTGGATAGATATCTAAATTTTACGTCATTATACGTGGATAGTATGATCTCCCCGATATTATATCCAACTATCTGCATTTGTTATCTCATGAGTCCTAATTGGATTCTGACTCATACTATTTGATGTCAATATTGGGACAATAATTGTTATTGTCATTCATAAGAGTATTTTTGTTAATATGATTCACAATTGTGATTCACTAATTAATATGAAATAATGACTCATAATAATTAATTAATATTTATGAATATAATTCATATAATTATTACAAGGCACATGCACGAATATGATTCACATTGAATAAACAAATGTAAATTAGATTTACATTTTTGTTTGGATTTTATGAATATTATTCATAAGCTATGAGGATTATTCTCGTAAAATTACCAATTTTGATAATTAGATTATTAAATTAATTAATAAAGCAACAATTCCAATCTATATTTGGAAAGGGGGCGTGTATTGTAAGGACACATGGCGCTCTCTATGAGAGTCTTAATTGAAGGCTCTCAATTTGTTGCTTAAATTATTAATTAATTGGTGATTAAAAGGCGATAGTTCTAGTCCTAATCGTTGTTAAATAAGGACTAAATCATACCCTTGATCCGTGGTCCAAGGGGCACCATGGAGGACGTCTACTATGAGGAGAAGACTCCTCATAGACGTCCCCACAGCTATAAAAGAGAAGGCAATGCCTCTCTTTCAATGTTTGTGTGTTCCTCCTAATAATTCCAAGTTACCTTGATCATTGAGAAAGGAGTTTAGAGAGTAGAAAGACTCTCTTATACACATTCTCCCTCTCTCTCTGTAGCTATACACGCCCACCTTCAAGTCTCCCATCTTCTCTCCATAGGCGTGACCCTGTGAGAGAGAAGATCATCTTCTTTGTCGTGCTTCATGTACGCGTAAGAGGACTTGATTTCATGAGACGAAATTGAAATTCGTGGGAAGCTAAGCGACTCATCATTGTGCTCATGAGAGAGACAAGCACGGATCAGACTTGATTCGGGAGGTAATCTTACTTTAAAGGTTCATGCTTCAAGAGGTAATCCTGATCTCTTCCTAATATTCATTAGAATGAAGCCATGTTTGGAAAATTTTATTTCATGAGTATATGATTTCTCTTTGCATAAAATTTTTATTATGCTAAACTAGCGTTCATACGATGAATACTTCGAATATGCAAATTGTTTGTTATTTTTCCACATTTTCGTGATGCGAAGTTCATAAATAGTTTTTTGCTTCATTCAATTGATATGAGAGCCTTAGTTTAAAGGATTTGGATTGCATCCACGTTCGATAAACAATCAGTTAGATTATCCCGATCATCGGGTACATTTTCTTGCGACGGTTCTAGCGATTCAAATAATTCGACGAATTTTGAAGATGCTGACATTCTCCCCCTGTTTTAACATATTTTGATATATATGAGGTTTAGAAGGTCTGGACTTATTCCCAAAATGACGCACCAATAATTTGTGATATTTGGGAGAAGATCAAATGTTAAAAACGATCGTAGACTCTGATTTCGATCAAAGATCATATCAATAAAATTATGAATTTTTAGCTACTATTTTTAAGTCATGTAATATGATAAAATGCCAATTAATAAGTCATAAAACAAGTCCCCAATTAGTGCGAAAAAGGATTCCAACTGCAGCCTCGAGAAATTGGTATTCTCTACAGGCGGTGTTGGAACATAACTCGATTGTTTTACTGACTTGTTTCTCATATTTTAGGACTCAAAATAGATGGAAATATATTTGATATATTTAGATCAGGAGTTGGACCTAACCTTTTAGAAATATTTAAGGTTGCAACGAATTTCAAGTCCAAGTTGCATGATGTTTTCTAATTTGAAGTGCGATGGTCACAACTTGCAAATTTGAATCCGAAATCATTATTTATTTATTTTGGAGATATACAATAATTTAGACTTGGACATATATCTATTGATAGGATCAATAGGCTAGTAAAGAACGAACATTTGGATTTTCTACCAACTTGCGAGCATTGTGTTCGTAGAAAAATGTCTCGGGCACCCTTCTCTAAGAAAGGTGAACGATGCGAATGTATACTAGACCTAATACATATTGATGTATGCGATCTTTTTTGTACTGCGACTCGAAATGGACATCAATACTATGTAACCTTTATTGATGATCATTCACAATATGATTTTGTCTTCTTATTGCATCACAATTACGAAACCTTTGAAAAATTCAAAGAGTTCATGGCTTTGGTTGAGAACCAAACCGGAAAAAAGATAGAATGAATTCCATCTAACCGAGTGGTAAATACCTCTCAGATGGATTCAAAGAATACCTTAAAGAGAGAGGAATTATTTCCAATCTCGCTCCTTCAGGTATTCCTCAACTCAACGGAGTTGCGGAGAGACACAACAGAACCATGCTGGACATGGTGAGATCAAAGATGAACCATAAAGAAAACTTACGTCTTAGTTTCTGGGGCATGCAATTGAGACTGCAACCTATGTCTTAAACAAGATTCCATCTAAATATGTACATAAAACCCCTCATGAGCTTTAGTATGGTACCAAACAAAGTATACGACACTTGAGGAATTGGGGTTATTTGGTCCATGATAAAATCATAGATGCAAGTAAGCTGGAATCTCACACTAGAGAGTGCTACTTCATTGGATACATAAAGAATGGTAATGTATATCAATTTTATGTCCTAAGATTCAAAGTATAGGAGCCTAAAAAAAAAGATTCAAAGTATATTTGTTTCTAGAGATGTCAAATTTTTGGAGGACGAATTCCTTAGAAGTCTAGAAAACAATGAAACTAGGGTTTTTATCAGTTGTGCTCCTCTGAGATATTGCAATTTCAGTTATGCCCCTTCTTTTTTTGGAATATCAGTTATGCCCCTACCTTCTTGTAAAATTCACAGTTCTGCCCTTCTGTTAAGGTAAAATAGGGGCATAATTGATATTACAATATGCCCCTATTTTACCTTAACAGAAGGGCAGAACTGTGAATTTTACAAGAAAGTAGGGGCACAACTGATATTCCAGAAAAGTGAGGGGCATAACTGAAATTGCAATATCTCAGAGGGGCACAACTGATAAAAACACATGAAACTAAGGAATTAATCGAGTCTAGTGAGACTGATGAAGTTCCTACGCAAGAAACTAAAGACATAATTGAAAATGATACGACCATACCTCTTAGAAAGAGTTTATGAGTTGAAAGACAACATAAAAGGTGTGTATTCCATGTATCAGAAGAGTTGGGTGATGATCTCACTTCATTTGATGAAGCTTTGGGTGATCGTGACATGGATAGTTGGATGCTAGCAATGGAGTCTAAAATAGACTCTATGCACAAGAATGGTGTATGGATCCTCGAAGATCCATCTAAAGGGGTCATACCCATTGGGTGAAATGGATTTTCAAGATAAAGAGAGGTCTCGATGGGAAGGTAGAGACCTTCAAAGCATGTCTCGTAGACAAAGGATACACAAAGAGAGAATGCATCGATTACGATAAGACTTTCTCTCTTGTGGTCGTATTTAAATTCATCAGGGCATTGCTTGCAATAACTGCACACATCGACTATGACATCTGGCTGATGGATGCCAAGACAACATTCCTCAATGAATACCTCGAAGAAGATATCTATATGGTGCAATCCCAGGGCTTCATAGCTGAGGAAGGTAAAGTGTGCAAACCAAAGAAAATCCATCTATGAGCTCAAATAAGATTCTCGTAGTTGGAACATCCAATTAGATGAAACCACAAAGAGTTATGATTTTGTACAGAATCCAGATGAACCATGTGTATACAAGAAGCTTAGTGGGATCGCCATCATGTTCATTGTACTTTATGTAGACGGCATCCTTATCATTACGAATGATACAAGATTGATGACTCGTGTTAAGATATGGTTGTCCCATACCTTTGAGATGAAAAATCTAGGAGAATCCTCTTATTGCTTGGGTTTGAAGTTGTCCAGAAACAAAGAAAAGAGGATATTGAGACTATCACAACAAAGATATGTCAATAAGATCTTGGAAAGATTTAGTATGGATAATTCCAAGGTTTCCTTCCTTTAAGGCATGGTATTCACCTATCTAAATAGATGGTTCTACAAACCGTTGAGGAAAAGAAAGCCATGGTCGGATACCCTTATTGTTGACGCATAATATAGATTAACTGTACCTCTTCGTTATTTTATTTTTCTGTTGTCCTCTTTATGTAATTTACCCATAGGCTACTCTCCTATATAAGAGAGCCTAGGGCTTATGGAATAGAACAAGTTATTGGTTTTTCTCAACATGGTATCAGAGCGACGGTCCTAGACCGGAGTTCCCGAAACCCTAACCCTAACCCACCCCACCCGCCGGCCTCTCCTCTCTCTCTACTCGGCGCTGCCCACCCCAACCGATCTGCGGCGGTCTCCTTCTCCGATCTGCGGTGCTCCAGCCCTAGGCATCGCCTAGCGCATCTGTGCGCGTGGGCATCGCCTGGCGCATCTGCGCATCGCCTAGGGCTTCCCGCATCTGCGCGCATCGCGTGGCCTGTGCGCTTCCCGCATCTGTGCGCATCGCCTCTGCACGCCTCGCGCATCGCCTCTGCGCATCGGGGCGCTCCTGTGCGCATCTGATCTGCGCGCACTCCTGCGCACTCCTGCGTGCACTCCTGCGCGCACTCCTGCGCACTCCTGCGCGCACTCCTACGCGCTGACTGTGCACCACCGCGCGTGAACTCTGTGCGCCAGCTCACAGTTTGCGTGCGTCATTGTGATTGATTGCGCGTGTCAAGACCGTAGCGCGCACATATTCATGGGGATAGTTGCTTGACGTCTACACATGCAACTAATCCCGTCTGTGTCATTGTAGACAAAGATTATCTTCTGTCAATCGCTCCAGTCTTCCGTCTCCAGTATGTCAGAAAGCAAGGCAGATATCCCGTCTATTGGCGCATTTCGTGGTCCAGCGCCCATTGTCAAGATGGATGGTACGAACTATGAACTGTGGGCAATGCAATTCATGAGTATGATGAAGTCTACAGGAAAGAAGCACATTCTTACCGAACCTGAGCCTGCAGAGAAGACTGGAGTCCATGCCTCATGGGAGGCAGATGATGCATATGCCAAGGTCTGGCTATCTGGCACATTGGCTATTGAAATTGCCAATGACATTCTACATCAACCCACAGCCAAAGACATGTGGGATATCCTGGCGGCGACATATTCTCAGGCAAAGAACGAAACGAAGATCCTGCAACTGCAACATGATATATTCACAATAAAGCAGAATGGTTGTCCTTTACATTCTCTCTACACATCACTGAGAGGGATGTTCGAGAAGCTCTATAGCTTCATGCCTCTTACCGCCACGCCAGAACAGCAGAAGACATACAGGAATGCGACGATGGTGGGTGTGTTTCTCGCTGCACTCGATCCAGAGTATGAAGCAGCACGGTCTCAGATTTTGGCAGACTCGACTATTCCTCCCATGGAGGAAGCCTTTCACAGATTGAGTAGGATCACAGTGCCTTCAGCAGCTGCGAGTCAGAATTCCTCAGCTATGGCGGCAAACAGAGGCCGCGGATTTCATCAACAGGGACGTGGACGTGGACCTCGTGGAAGGGGTGGCCGCACTAGGCCAACATGCACATATTGCCACCGAGTCGGCCATAATGAAGACACATGCTATTCGAAGCACGGATTCCCTGCATCTGCACGAGCCGCTGAGCAGATAGAGCCCCCATCTGCTGCTACCTTGGATCAACGATTTGATGATCTAGTTGCCCGCCTCAGGGGCATCATCCCACCATTTGGTCCAGCACCGACTACAGAGAGTCATACTGATGCTGCTGCTTCTGCCTCTGCATCTACTAGTACTTCAGGTAGTACACTTGCACTCCACAGTAGTAGATCTGATACATTGCCATGGATCATGGACTCGGGCGCTACACATCATCTATGTGGCGACCAGAGTCTCCTTACAGGATACACTCAGATCCCTCCAGGACGGACAGTAGTGATTGCTAATGGCACGCATTCCCCTATCACGGGTCAGGGGGAGATTAGATTGACATCTTCTATGCAGCTTAAGAATGTCCTACATGCACCGCATTTTTCTATGAATCTATTGTCAATTAGTCAGATTACGAAGGATCTCCATTGTCGAGCTATTTTTGATCCATCTTCTTTGATTTTTCAGGACATCCGTACGGGCAACGTGATTGGTCATGGCTATGAGCAAGGAGGCCTTTACCATCTGAACCAGACCCCATTTGCCGGAACCACATCTTCTCCTGCTGGACAAGTATCTCCTCTCCTGTGGCATCTGCGTTTTGGTCATTTACCGCTTCAGAAGTTGTGTCGAGTTCTACCCTATGGTCTCTCTCACACACCTATCCAGTGTGAGGCATGTCAGTTGGGAAAGCATCACAGGTCGTCCTTTCCCAGTCGTCCAGGTCGGAGTAGTAACTCCAAATTTGAGTTGTTTCATATAGATGTCTGGGGTCCGAGTCGTGTTCCTGGTCATCAGGGACACAGGTTTTATATTGTATTTGTGGATGATTTTTCGAGAGTGTCATGGGTGTTTCTTATGAAAAATAAATCTGAAGCAGGAAATATTATTATCCATTTTCTAAATGAAATTCAGAATGTTTTCTCCACATCTGTCAAACTTGTAAGAAGTGATAATGCTTTAGAGTTATGCACCCACACTTTGGCCAATTACTACTCCTCAAAAGGGATTATTCACCAAACCTCTTGCGCGCATACATCTCAACAGAATGGGATTGCTGAAAGAAAACACCGTCACCTTCTTGATGTCACAAGATCCCTTCTTATACAGAGTAATGCTCCCTACTCCTACTGGGGTGATGCAGTTCTTACTGCATGTTACCTAATCAACCGTATGCCCTCATCTGTCTTGAATGAACAGATTCCTTTTTCACTCATTTATCCAGACAAGGATTTGTTCGCTCTTACTCCTCGTGTGTTTGTGTCAGTCGCATTCGTCCATCAGTTGTCGCCTGGTACTGACAAGCTCTCTCCTAGGGCTGTCAAGTGTGTCTTTGTGGGGTACTCCAGAACTCAAAAGGGGTACAAGTGTTTTGATCCTGTGCGTCGGCGGTATATGATCAGCGCAGATGTTACATTTTTTGAATCTGTTATGTACTTTTCAGCATCTGGAGACATGCAGCTACCACCTATATCTCCTGATGCCGTATTAATGGCACCACCACCACCATTGCCACAAACAACACCACCGCCGCCACCACCGCCACCACCACCGCCACCGCTAGTATCTCCACTACCATTCCATTGCACCCGCAGGCCTCCTCCAGCTCATGGTTCTGACCCATCAACTAGCTCGCCTATGGTATGTAATGAAAATATTAATGTTGATGGATCTGACGACATTTCTCAGCAGGATGTATTGCAGGAACATGGTGAGAATACAGATGATTTGGATGTTCCAATTGCTCTACGCAAGCCGAAGAGAAGCTGTGCCAAATATCCATTATCAGCAGCCGTGTCTTTTGAGAGGCTATCTGGAGACTTCAGGACGTTTGCATTGGCACTTTCAGCTACAGACATTCCACGGAATCATCATGATGCTTTGCAGGATGCTAAATGGCGGCTAGCAATGGAAGAAGAAATGGCGGCACTTCAATCCAGAGGAACCTGGAGTTTGGTTCCTATACCTCCAGATGTCAGTCCGGTGAGTTGCAAATGGGTGTTTACAGTGAAGCACAATGCAGATGGTTCCATTGACAGGTACAAGGCACGCCTGGTTGCACGTGGCTTCACACAGACATATGGGGTAGATTACCTTGACACATTCTCCCCTGTGGCGCGTCATTCCACTCTACGGATCCTGTTATCAGTTGCAGTTGCTAGAGACTGGCCACTTTATCAACTGGACGTGAAGAATGCATTTCTGTATGGCGACTTGCAGGAGGAAGTCTATATGCAACAGCCACCTGGTTTTGCTGTTGAGGGGGAGTGTTCCAAGGTATGCAGATTACATAAGGCCATCTATGGCCTTAAGCAGAGCCCCAGAGCATGGTTTCAAAAGCTTTCAGATCTCTTTGAGAAACAAGGATATAAACGCTCCAATGTTGATCATTCCTTGTTTGTACAGAAGACGGCTAGAGGTATCATTGTAATCATGGTTTATGTTGATGATATCTTGATTACAGGTGATGATGAGCAGGGCATTAAACAGGCAAAGGAAAGGCTGGGGACTGAGTTTGTCACCAAGGACTTGGGAATCCTTAGATATTTTCTGGGGCTGGAGTTTGCTAGAAATCCATATGGATTAGTAATGTCACAGAGGAAGTATGTTACAGATCTATTGACTGAGACATGTATGCTAGGGTGTCGACCTGCTACGACACCAATGGATCCTAGCATGAAGCTCTATGATGATGACACAGAAGAGGTGGACAAGAGAAGGTACAGAGAACTGGTAGGCAAACTACTGTATGTCACGATCACTAGACCTGATATATCATTTGCAGTGAGTCGTGTGAGCCAGTTCATGGAGCAACCACGTCAGGCCCATATGGATGCAATACACATGATTCTGAGATATTTAAAATCATCTCCAGGTGCAGGCTTGCTATTAAGAAAGGAAAGGAGATCTCTATCACGGCATGTGCTGATGCAGACTATGCAGGATGCCCCAAGGACAGGAAGTCCACATCAGGATTTGCAGTCTATGTTGGGGATGCTCTAGTTTCGTGGAGAAGCAAGAAACAGACAGTGGTAGCTAGATCCAGTGCTGAATCCGAATACAGGGCTATGGCCCAGGCTAGCACAGAAATGATGTGGGTGAAATCTTTACTTGCAGATCTATGTATTGATATACCTCTTCCTATGATGTTGGAGTGTGACAATCATGCCGCCTTGTTCATTGCAAATAACCCAGCCTTTCATGAGAGGACCAAGCACATTGAGGTTGACTGTCACTACATACGTGACATGGTTCAGAAGGGGTTCATTGCTACATCTCACGTCACATCAGAGAATCAGACTGCTGATATTTTCACCAAGGCATTACTTCGAGGCCCATTCCAGAAGTGTGCGTCCAAGCTGAGCATGATTGATATCTATGCTCCATCTTGAGGGGGAGTGTTGACGCATAATATAGATTAACTGTACCTCTTCGTTATTTTATTTTTCTGTTGTCCTCTTTATGTAATTTACCCATAGGCTACTCTCCTATATAAGAGAGCCTAGGGCTTATGGAATAGAACAAGTTATTGGTTTTTCCCAACACTTATGCATCGGTTGTAGGAAGCTTGATGTACGCCATGATGTGTACAAGACCAGACATCTACCATGTAGTGGGAGTGGTAAGCCATTACCAATCCTGCTATGGAGAGAAATACTAGACTGCAGCGAAGAGCATCTTCGAGTACACCTAATAAGAACTTAAGACTACGTCTTGGTCTATGGAGATAATGATCTGCATATCTTTGGGTACACTGATTCAGACCTCCAATCGGATGTTGATGATAGGAAGTTAACCTCAGGGTTCTTATTCATGTTGAACGGTGTTGTTATGAGCTGGAGAAGCAAGAAGTAGGACACCGTGAGTGAATCAACAACTGAAGCAGAGTACATTGTCGCATTGGATACTAAAGAGGTTGTGTGGTTGCACAAGTTCATCCTAGAACTTGGCGTAGTTTCCTCATCAGAATCTCCCATCCCATTGCTCTGCGATAACATGGGTGCCATAGCACACGCAAAGGAACCATGGTGGCATCGAAGAAGCAAGCACGCAGAGAGGAAATATCACATCATCTGGGAGATCCAGAAGCGTGGTGATATCACGATTACCAAGGTTGCCTCTGCTGACAGATCCGCTAACCAAGTTGTTAACCAAAAAGGTCTTAGACCATCATGTAATTAATATGGGGTTAAGAGTTGTACATGAATGGCTCTAAGGGATAGTGGGAAACTATTGGACTTGTAAGCCCTTGGCGACTCATTAATGCAATAAAAATTATCGTTTTATCATGTCCATCTGAAATGAATGATTGTGAATGCACTTTATATTAAGGTCCCTTTGTACAAGTAGGGTTATGTACCGTGACCATATTGAATACCACGCAGTTGGGAGGATACAATTGACTTAACGTGTGATATTAAGTAAAGATCTCCAGTTTGAGAAAGAGATGTCAATCTTTCTCTAAAGAACAATTTCCAACTAACTTCTTGATGTAGGTTCTCTGCATAGGAAAAGAGATTTGGAAGCATTGGAATAATCAAGTCAAAGAGTTGACTTGTTGAGGTCGAGATAATTTAAGACCTGAATCGTAACTGTCACGATCAGGCACACATCCTTTGATCGGAGACAGATATACATCTATATGTCTGAGTATGCACATTTGACTGACCAGTAGGTTGGTGACCTAACCAAGGCCCATATACTGACGAGTTGGTATGCGTATGAAAGCATATGAGAAGTATGATCTCTCAAAGGAATCATACATGTTCATAGTTGATGAACCGGGAGACAAAACTTACTCATAAGATAATTTGGGGTCATAATGAATTCCATGCATGGAAATCTTGTTATGAAATAAGACAGGAATTCGAAATACTAAGATATGCTTTTAGAAAGTATATGATTAATATTGCCGCTCAATTATCGAATGAGAAATCTATTGATGTGGTCCGAAGAAGACAATCAAAATAGGATTTGAACTTCGGATATATGAAAATCTCCAGTATGAAGGATGAATGCGTATACTTAGGTTAAATCTATTATAATAGATCATCTATCATGACACTTCCATTCTAAGGGAATGGTGAAACTAGATGGATCTTAGTGGCTCCATTTCTTAGCTTAATGATTTGGGAGTTAATAGGATTAAGTCCCATCTCATTTGAACCCAATGTCCAGTTCTAACTCTAATTTTAATGTCCAAATGTTGGAAAGTGAAATGGTGATGGAAATATAAATATATGCATTCTGTGAGCTCATTTCTAAACCCCTAATGTTTTGGACTTTGATTAGAAATGGTTAAGGAAGCTGGATTCAGCTCACAGATGCATTCTCCACTCTCCAGCTCATGTAGAGTGTGATGCGTTTCATTGGGCTCACTTAGAGTGCGAATATTTCAGCTCAAACTCAACATTCATAAGTGCCATATTTTCGCTAAAAATTGTATAAACCCTAAACTTAGATAGATATCCAAATTTCAAGTCACTGTACGTAGATAGTATGATCTCCCTGACATTATCTCAAAGTATCTGCATTTGTATCTCATGAATCCTATCTAATTGGATTAGGATTTATGCTATTTGATGTCAATATTGGGACAATAAATGTTATTGTCATTCATAAGAGCATTTTTGTGAATATGATTCACAAATGTGATTCTCTAATTAATATGAATGATGACTAATAATTATTATTTAATATTTATGTAATTATGATTCATAAAATTATTACAAGTCACATGTGTGAATATGATTCACAGTGAATTAATAAATGTAAATGGGATTTACGTTTTTATTTGGAATTATGAATATGATTCATATTGACAATTGGATTATCAAATTAATTAATAAAGCAACAATTCCAATCTATATATGGAAAGGGGGGACGTGTATTGTGAGGACACATGGCACCCTATATGAAAGTCCTAATTGGATTAGGCTCTCAGTTTGTTACTTAATTTATTAATTAATTGTTGATTAAAAGGATATAGTTCTAGCCCTGATTTTTGTTGAATAAGGACTAAATCATAACCCTTGATTTATATTCCAAGGGACACTATGGATGACGTCTACTATGAGGAGAAAAGTCCTCATAGACGTCCTCCATGGCTATAAGAGAAGGCAATGCCTCTCTTTCAATGTATGCTTGTTCCTCCTAATAATTTCAAGTTTCCTTGATCATTGAGAGAGAAATTTAGAGAGTAAAAGACTCTCTAATGCACATCCTCCCCTCTCTATAGCCCTACATGTCCACCTTCTAGCCTCCGTCTTCTCTCCATAGGTGTGGCCATGCGAGAGAGAAGATCGTCTTCTTCGTCGTGTTGCACGTACGTGTAAGAGAACTCGATTTCGTGAGATTAAATTAGAAGTTTGAGATCTTCTTGGTCTCATCCTTGGGTTGACAACTTCAAGAAGAAGAAGACATCGACGTTCGTGGGAAGCCATGTGACTCGTCATCGTGTTTACGAGAGAGACAAGTGTTGATTGGACTTGATTCGGGAGGTCTCTTCCTTTAAAGGCTCAGGTTTCAAAAGGTTACCCGGATCTCTTCCTAATATTCATTAGAATATTTGAAACCATGTTTGGAAATTATTTCTTTGAGTATATGGTTTCTCTTTGCATAAATTTTTTATTATGCTAAAACTAGCGTTCATACGATGAAGACTACAAATATGCAAACTGTTTGCTATTTTTTCGTGTTTCCGTGATGCGAAGTTCATAAATAGTTCATTTGCTTCCTTCACTCATGCCCCCTACCCGTCACTTGTTTTGTAATGTGCTTCCTTCTCGTACTCAGTGGCCTCTACCTATCACTTCTGCAACACCCTCCCTCCTGCTGGTTTTGCTTGCCGTCCCTCCATATCTGAAGCAACTCTCGTCCCTCCGCGTCTAAAGAAACACTCTCCCTCGCCGCAGGTAGTTTGCCCCTTTTCCCCTCTACCCTTGGCAAAGCTCTTGAACCCTCTACATCAGGTAAGGACTCCTATAGTGGCATCTATCACCCCTCCACCTTCTCTAGATGAGTTCCATTAATTTTACACATTGTCTACATCAATATCAATATGTGTTATTTACATTAGGGAAATCGTGTATTAATCCAAATTTTTTGCATGAGATTGTGAATCTGTTTGCATAGGTGATCAGCCCTGTCTCCTAAGAGGGACAAAGAGATCATTTACTTAAAAATCATAAAAGAATATGAAATCACATTAATTACATCAATGCAAATTGTTTGCGTCGTATTCACATATAACTTGCATATACCTGGGGTGGAGAATGGAGGATAGAGGACCAAAAGACACATTGCTAATGTGGAGGGTGAATGCTTTTACTTCTTGGCTTTACAAAACCCATTTTTCTTATATCCGGAATCTTGACATAGATAATCTGGCGGAGATGGTATAAAAAATGAGATCAGTTCTAAGTGATTAAATGGGATTCCATATGTATTGAGATTGATTACTATTATTGTATGCCATAAATAAATGTTTCAGCAAGTTGATAGGGGTATGGGAGATCTGTGCCCAGATAGATTCAATTTGACTTGGTGTGATTCAGTGAAATTGGGACACTGTTAGCTGATACTGAATAAAACTAAATCCGGAAATGAATTTAGGGTAATCGTGGGTGTTATTGACAATCAAAGGGCGTGGATGAGTGCCTAAACCCCCCTCTCCTCCAATCCTATAAATATCCCTCTGCTGACGGAGCCAATTAGCCTCTACTTCACCCACTTTCTCAGCATAGATCACATCCCATTTCTACCTCTATTTGCTTTGAGTTTGTAGCTTCATTGATATCATGATTGCAACAGAAAGTATGTTGTATCAGTGCAACAAGGAGTATGTATGATATATGTGAATAACACAGATGAGTTGATATGCGAATAAATTATAACAAAAAGTTGTGACCAGAATATTTCACTTGGTACTGGTACACTATCCAACCAAGAGCCAGTGTCGTTCTTGACATCTCTTGGTTTAGTCCCACATCTATCGTCTGTGAGATGTGGAGACTCAGTGAGGGCTCTATAAGAAGCCCCTCACCCTCTGTATCCAGTGAGAAAGTGCAATGAACACATTAGCCCTTTGAGGCGTTCTCCCTTGGTTTCATCCCGCTCCTTATGGAGTGGAGTTCCACATTAAAATCTCGAGTTCTTTCATTTCTTTATTCTTATTCTCTGATACACTTTCGCATTATATTTTCTAACAATTATTACAAGGCACATGTGTTAATACGATTCACATTGAATTAATAAATGTAAATTGGCATTTTTATTTGGATTTATGAATATGATTCATAGGATATGAGGATTATTCTCATAAAACTATCAATTTTGACAATTGAATTATCAAATTAATTAATAAATCAACAATTCCAATGTATATATGGAAATGGGGGACGTGTATTGTGAGGACATATGACGCCCTCTATGAAAGTCCTAATCGGATTAGGCTCTCAGTTTGTTGCTTAATTTGTTAATTAATTGGTGATTAAAAGGATATAGTTATAGTCATAATCTTTGTTGAATAAGGACTAAATCATAGCCCTTGATCCATGATCCAAGGGACACCATGGAGGACGTCTACTATGAGGAGAAGACTCCTCGTAGACGTCCCCAATGTCTATAAAAGAGAAGGCAATGCCTCTCTTTCAATGTATGCTTATTCCTTCTAATAATTCCAAGTTTCCTTGATCATTGAGAGAGAAGTTTAGAGAGTAAAAGACTCTAATGCAGATCCTCCCCTCTTTATAGCCCGACACGTCCACCTTCAAGCCTCAATCTTCTCTTCATAGGTGTGGCCATGCGAGAGAGAATATCGTCTTCTTCATCGTGCCCCGCGTACGTGTAAGAGGACTCGATTTCGTGAGATGAAACCGGAAGCTTGAGATATTCTTGGTCTCATCCTTGTGTGGATAACTTCAAGAAGAAGAAGACATCGACGTTCGTGGGAAGCTACGCGACCCATCATCGTGCCCACGAGAGAGACAAGCGCTAATCGCACTTGATTCGGGAGGTCTCTTGCTTTAAAGGCTCAAGCTTCAAAAGGTTACCCGGATCTCTTCCTAATATTCATCAGAATATTTGAAACCGTATTTGGAAATTGTTTCCTTGAGTATATGGTTTCTCTTTGCATAAAATTTTTGTTATGTTAAAACTAGCGTTCATACGATGAACACTACAAATATGCAAACTGTTTGCTATTTTTCCACATTTCGTGTTGCGAAGTTCATAAATAATTTATTGCTTCCTTCACTCATACCCCCTACCCGTCCCTTGTTTTGCAGTGTGCTTCCTTCTCGTACTCAGTGGTCCCTACCTATCACTTCTGCAGCACCATCCCTCCTGCTGGTTTCGCATGTCGTCCCTCCACGTCTAAAGCAACTCTCGTTCCTCCGCATTTGAAGCAACACTCTCCCTCACCGCAAGTAGTTTGCCCCTTTTCCCTCTGCCCTTGGCAATTCTTTCGAACCCTCTACATCAGGTAAGGACTCCTATAGTGGCATCTATCACCCCTCCACCTTCTCTAGATGAGTTGCATTAATTTTACACATTGTCTACATCAATATCAATATGTGTTATTTACATTAGGGAAATCTGTATTAATCCAAATTATTTGCATGAGATTGTGAATCTGTTTGCATAGGTGATCAGCTCTGTCTCCTAAGAGGGATAAAGAGATCATTTACTTAAAAATCATAAAAGAAGAAGCTTTACATTGTGAAATCACATTAATTACATCAGTGCAAATTGTTTGTGTCACATTCACATATAACTTGCATATACCTGGGGTGGAGAATAGAGGACCAAAAGACACATTGCTAATGTGGAGGGTGAATATTTTATCTTCTTGGCTTTACAAAACCCAATTTTCTTATATCTGGAATCTTGATACAGATAATCTGGCTGAGATGGTATAAAAAATGAGACCAGTTCTAAGTGATTACATGTGATTCAGTATGTATTGAGATTGATTACTATTATTGTATGGCATAAATAAATGTTTCAGCAAGTTGATAGGGGTATGGGAGATCTGTGCTCAGATAGATTCAATTAGACTTGGCGTGATTCAATGAAATTGGGACACTGTTAGCTAATACTACTGAATAAAACTAAATCCGGAAATGAATTTAGGGTAATTGTAAGTGTTATTGGCAATATCACCATCATAGATCACCCCACTTTCTCAGCATAGATCACCATCCCATTTCTACCTGTATTTGCTTTGAGTTTGTAGCTTCCTACCATGATTGCAACAGAAAGCATGTTGCATCAGTGCAACAAGGAGTATGTATGATATATGTGAATAACACAGATGAGTTGATATGTGAATAAATTATAACACAAAATTGTGACCAGAATAATTTCACATGGTACTGGTACACTATCCAACCAAGAGCCAGTGTCGTTCTTGACATCTCGTGGGCCTTATGCAAAAGAAAAAAATGGGCCTTTATAAAAAAATTGATAAACAGTGGGCCCTTATAGAATCGCATTAAATTTTCGGCGTTAACATTGAGTTATTCACCGAAAATTCAATTCTATAAGAATCGGTGAGTTGTTACACCAACCCATTAGGACACACATTATTTTTCTTAAATTAAAGACTGGATCACAGGTAAATATGAGATCCTAAAGTTGATGGGCCCTGTGCCGTTGCACTCTAAAACTACCCTCATGATCGGCCTTGCCAAGAGCAGATTAATTAGAACAGAGCTTTTAGAGAGTAGATTGGTTGTGGTAAGCCAATTCGTGTACTAAGGTAAGTTTTAGGTTTAGGGATATAAATATAATTGAGGCGCATAATCTCTTCAATTTCTCATGAATTTTGTGAGTTGTGGTGAGCTTGGGCTTTTTTAAAAGTCTTCTATTGGAGGTTTCAACTTACTAACAGGTGAGCATAAGGGAAAGACTGATCTACTCATTATATGAATATCTTGATGAGGTAGAGAAACCCTTGCCACATGTAGTTCACATGATAGGTGAGGCATGTTGTCCTAATTTCAAGCTCTAACCTTCAAGATGTCATCTGGCCTATAAAGACTTGCTTTAGGTTCTTTTCAGTGATACTTTTTGGAGTGAGATTTGAGCTTTTGATCTGCATTTGACTTTCTACAGGTACACAGCCTTTCAGGCATCCGTGGATACCATAGACCGCTTTAAGTTGAAACACATTGTATGGGTCTAAGCATGATTTCATGAACTAGATCACTTGACTTCTGACCAAATGGCTTGAACTTGTATTGCAACATGCAAGATTAGAGCAATCTTTGCATCCATAGTATGGGATATACACTCATGTTATTGGTTTAGAAGTTCTTGGATCAATCTTGTCATAATGGAGCAGTGGAGCTTTTAGGCAAAGAAGGAAAGAAACTTGGGAGCAATCTGGTCCCTGTCATCTTCTTCTCCACTTCACATTCGCTTCTTTCTCCTCTCTTTTTGTGGTGGAGGTCTTGAAAATGTCCAAGATAACATAATGGGTAGCTAGGGTATGTTGATCCTATACTTAGATCAAGGATCGATGTACCTCAGAAATCTTGTCTACATCTTAAATTCTTTATTTCTGTTTGTTCTTTCACAACATACAAGATATTAAAGCATGATTAGAGATGTTCACTGTAATGGTCTTCTCGACCTCATCGCTACATTGAAATGGCATAATAAGATAACTCTTGCCATTTTTAAGCTTCTTAACAAATCGATTCCGATGAGGCATTTCCCAACCATCTTTTTTTGATCCATCCATCATATGAAGTGTCTAGTGAAGACCTCTTCACGTGTATTCTTGAATAATAATGCTGGGATACCAATGCACTTGGAGCCTTCAACCACTAGCAGCTGGGAGGTCGAAGCTCCTTTTTTTTCTTATAGGAAATTAGAACTTATACTCACATTATCTTACTTCCTCTTTCTGGAGCTTGATCTATCATTTGAAGGTCATCCTCCCTCATGGAGATAGCTCTTCCCCCAGATCTTATGCTCACAACAAGTTCACCCACTATCCATGATTGATGGCATGACAACACTTCATCTTGGGCATGAGAGCCCATGGCGAGACACAATATTTTTTATCGCAAATTATACCACTCCAAATATTAAATAAGACACTTTTGTATATGCATTATTGTTAAGGTCCCTCGGTATGATTAGCAAGGTGCGGTGCGCAATATCAATATCGTATCAGTCTACCTGGAAAACGATATACCGGGATATATCGACAATATCAGTGGAAATGTTGAAAATGGCTCAAAAAGCCGTTTTTGCCGTTTTTTTTTGCAAATTAAGAATATTCAAGTTATTAAAATAACAAATACACACTTATATCACACACGTCAGTCATTTATACCACATATATCACACATACCGGTCATATCAAATATATCGTTGTTAATGTTTATTGTTGACTTATAGATATTGGAAATGGAATTTATCCAAGTTCTTGAACACTAAATAAATTACAAATATATACCTAGATCACACATATTGATAATCTATGACCCTTATATCACACATATTGGTCATACAGAACATATTGTTGTTAATGTTGATTGGTGATTAATAAACATTGGAATTGGAATCGAAGTAGCTAAGTTAACCACACTCAGGTTATATGTTTTGTTCATGGAAGACAGTGAATGGCATTGAGACGAGTCTTTAGATTCAAAAAATGTAAATAATGATTAATGAGAAAATGTTTCTTTCATATAAATAACTTTCGACGATGGACAAGGTTCTATCGTTCTAGTGAAGTAAAGAATTATTTGCAGACTTACAAACAACTAAAGATTTATCTATTCACAAAAATAAATAAAGAATGTAAATTAATGTAATATTATAAAAGATATTACCTAGTCATGAGGGATTTAGAACCAAGGGACGTTGGAGAATCTTGGAGAAGAGTTTGCAACAGACTTGGGATGAAGTGGGGGCGAAATGGGTGGGAAAATGACCTGACAAATTCCCTTTCTCGTCGATATATGGCCATGACCTGATATATCAACGGTATACTAATGATATATCGGGTTTGTATTGCTAATATCCGAGAATTCGAAGGGAGACCTGATATCGATATCCCCTCCCAACTGATTCCCTATGTATCAGTGATATATCGCGATATTTCCTACCTTGACAATTAGAGATACATACCATGACTGATTTAAATATCATATATGTGTTAATCTAAGCAAATATATCTTAGAGGGTGATGCATAGTTTTAGATCTAAGGAGCTAGATTGAGAACTCAAGTAATTTACAAAGTGATATTCGAAGACAATTTCCAGTTTGAGAAGAGACGTCAATCTTCTCCAAAGATTGACATTTGGTTGACGCTCTTGATGCGAGACATCTATATAAGAATAGAGATTCAGAGGTGTCACATGAGTCAAGTTAAAGAAATAACTTGACGAGATCAAGATAAGCAATACTTGTATCGTAGACTATCACAAACCAGGAACATATCTTTTGATCGAAGACAAATATACATCTATGTGTCTGATTATGCATATTTGACAAGCTAATAGGTTGATGACCCAATAAGGTCTATATAGAGGCAAATTGGTATGCATACGGGGACATATGAGATGTATGATCTCTCAAAAGGATCATACATGTCCATTATCAATGAACATGTAGACATGAGCTCATACATGAAATATTGGATCACAACAAATTCACTAGTGGTCATCATGTTTAGGTGTGGCACCTTGACGATGCTAAAGGATCACCCCGAGGATACCTCAGAAATCCTTTCGCGTGCACACAACGTCCATGAGACGCCTTTAGGATCTGGGTGCCCGTTTACGCTGCATTCGCACTACTACATTCACATGTGATCGCACAAAGTATTGAAAAACAGGGAAAAAAATTTCACATTGCAATTGTTGTTGCATATGACATTCAAACAACATTCATCACCACAGATTCAACAAAGACACGCCACCAACATTTCATTTCATTATCTTTCATAATATATACAACATGTATCTACAATATATGTATAGCAGAAAAGAGGAGTGTTCCTACATGTAGTCAAGTATAATATACATGCATGGCAGCAGGGAGGAGGAGGGAATTGTACCTTTTATACTCTAGAATTCTGGAGAAATGGCTTGGATCAGATCATGCAAAAGCTGCTCAAAAGTCTCTTGGATTTTGAGCAGCTCCAAGGAAGCTCTTCATGGCTTGTACAACAGCATAGGCTGCTGGGAATAGTTTCAGCTGCTAAAATGCAGCAGGAGCAGTGGGTGGAAGGCTGTAATTTTGCTAAAGTATCTCCAGCGGAAGGTTGAAGGGACAAGGAGAGCTTATTCGGCTGTGAAATAGAAAGAATTGGGAAGATTGGGAGATATATATAAGGAAGGAAGGGTAGCTTTCTTGTTGACAAGTGTAGTAGAATAAAACTCCAAGTGTTTAAAAAAACTGTTGTCTGCTGCCATTACAGTTCAGCAGAAATAAAAAATATATATATTATATTTACGAGGAACAGAATTGCAAAGCAAGGTAACAGATCCATAAAATGCATTCTGATTAAACAGTCCATTAGTTCATTAGAGGAATTGATTTGGGGCATACGTTAAAACAATGTATAAAATGAACACAATTTGCATTTTTCTTTCACTGACTTTCTACTCCCTAGAATTTGTATCAAAATTTGAACCTAATAGTCAATAAAAAGATCCCTGTGACAACCATGCATGGCATCAGCCCCAATCCAGAACCAACATCAATTGAAATATTTTTTAAAAAAAATCAAATTGAACAAAAATGAGGAACTATAAAACTGTCACCTTGAAATTACATGTTGATGATGCCCTAGTATCCGGACATCACAGTCCACATCCAAAATTCACACACCCATAGGAGAAAAGCAAAGGAAGGAAACACTACATTCAATTTCCATTTCTCATAAATAGTGTCCTTATCTATAGAGATAAACATGCATAACCAGAAAGTGTAAAAAGTATGCATAACAAAGGTATGTATCTCTAAACAGTGTCTCTTAAAAGGTAGAACATGAAAGTAAACAAACTATACAAGATACACACTTTGTCTGGTTCAAGTCTGTAAAGAACCCCTAAAGCCACGAAGCCACTCCTGCTACGGTTGCTCCTGAAAACTTGTTGGATCCATACAAAGGAGTACATTTTGAGCAATTGCTCACTACAGTACTAGCAACTATAGTTGTAAAGGTGATGGTAAAGTGTTCAAATGAACTCCATCGTATATACACACACAACTATGTACCTACCTTGACAACCCACCCCACATCGAGTCACAACTCCGACCGGTGTTGAAAACAATATACAAAGTTCAATGTACAAATTATCGTCACAACAACCCAAGTTCACTGCCCATTTTTAAAGGTCCTCAATAGCGTAGGCTGCGAATCTGGGGCGCACGATCACCAAGATGATACAAATGTACTAAAAAAAGAGTCTATGACTGCCACTATACTTCCTTGCTCAGAAACCCGTCCACTACTCCTTCGCTAACTGCATATCCATGAACTCTCTTCATAATGCTACCACTCATAATACTAACTAGTTAGGCTAACACTATCGAACATCTAAGTACTAATCATATATATCAAAGCAAAACTTAGACTACCATCAATAGTTACTTGGCTTGTCCACAAGCCCTAATCGATCAACCAATTAGCATGATGGATCATAACTGATACATGTAGGTAAGGTCGATGCGTCGTAACATTTCCGGATCTCAAAAACAAGTTATGATCCATCATGCTAATTGGTTCCTCTTCGCGCCATTATCACAAAGATATTTTTCACAGAAAAATGACTTGTTATGGTATTGAAAACGATGAAAAATGTACTTGATACAAAAAAGATTTTGGGCTTGCATTGGACCAAAATATCCTATTTGTACCTAGAAAAATTCGTACATATGATGTGGGTATGCATGTGACAACAAGAGCGGGGGAGTCATAACTCTGGAATGTTCCATCGGGACCTCCTCCTACTCGTAAATTGCATTTCGGGTGCACTTTGTGCAATGTGCGCACGACCACAACGATGACCTTGTTGTCCTCTATGCGGTAGTGCCCTCAGTTCACCGATAGGATAACATTTTCTGATGAAAGTGATGGCGCTCCGGCAGGGATTCTGGACAACTTACAGACGAGCAGAACTCTGATGATCTTAGTCAATTAGGTCAGACCACCATCTTATTTGTAGGGTAGTATGAGCCCAAATGAATCTGGATGCGGTAGGTTTAGATCCGGATCTATTTATCGACTTGCTATCTTGAAGTGCCCATATATCCCTCATACATATTCGGATATTGATGATCTTGGAATCGTTTGAAAGATCTCGATGAGATTACACGATAGACTATATATGATTCATTTAGTAACGTGTCAACTCTAGATTCAAACTAAAAGATCTTATATTATAAAAATTTTAATAAGAATCTCGTCTCCTAGACTTAGTATGGTCTCTACCCGCACCCAGAAACTGTCCCTAGTGATAAAAATCTTAAAGGGAAATGTACACATAAAAGTCTTAAAGAGCAATAAAGTAGGGTTCCAAATTTCACACCTGTAGAAAAGTCAGTGTACTTTTCCCTCATGCATTCCTGAGGCTCCAACATTGCACTCTCGATATTCTGATTCTGCTACAATATTTTGACGAGTCAAATCTCCTTCCTTTCTTGCTTCTTGATTGTATGTTTCAAGATTTGGCTAGGTGCCTCTAGAAGGAGAGGTTTGGCTATGATGAATAGCCATTCATCTACCTTTATTCTTCCATTTTGTATTTAAATTCCTATCAAAACACATGTAAATATAACTAATTTGTACAAATTAGCATTTAATATTCATATCTAATTAGCCACTAATTATGTATAAATACATATATTAAATCCAAAATAAAAGAATAAAGAAAAGAAAAGAAATTAAATGAAGCATCAAAGATATTGAATGATTTAAACCCGAGACCCGGTCAATATTGACTTGGTCGGCAAGGAATAAAGTAGGGGGAGATAACGTCAACACTACATATCAAAACCATGTTTTTAATCTTCAAAATAGTCATTTTTACGCCAATTTATTCTTTATTTTATACACTCTAAACAACAAAATGTTCAACATGAAACTTGTACATAAAAATATAGAGAAATTTACAAAAATAATTGCCAAGAAAAATAATGCACTATGGAATTGGGATACACAGATGAAAAAGCCGCAAATTAAAATTCACAAATCAATATCTTCTCCATATGAACTCAAAATTCAACAAACTTAGCTCCACTATAATTGAATTAAATTATCTATCTAACAAAGATGGTTTCATTAAAAATGGAGTTAATATACAAAAGCCAGCTTTACGGGGTCCCATTGTATTGTATATCTATATATTTTATTCATATATTTCATTCTTTATATTTTTACTCTTCTTAAAATTTTCAAATATTGTATATATTATTTGAAATATATTTAAAATATAAATCTAAAATAAAACCATAAAAAGACACTAACATAAATAATACAATAATATAGATAGGAATATTATACCTATAATGTATATATAATTATTTATGTATATAAATAAAATCAGAAAAATAAAATTAAAATATGTAAATATACATTTAATAAATATATAAAATATGTGAATGGGATAATAAATATTAAAACCACCAAATAAAAATAAATACCTAAAGTATATGTAAATATACATATGTATATGCTTGTAAAATTACACCTAATAAATAAGGATGTAAAAATAAATAAAAATACCCATAAAATAGTTTAAAAAATAAGAAACATTTTCATGTTTTGAGTTTTTATTAATAAAATCATTTACTATTATTATTGAATTAATAGACTATTAAATTATATTTTCCCTCATCTGGCTTACGTGGCCCAATGAGGGCTCTCCAGATTTGACCCGAAGTTAACTGTACATTCTTCCCCTTTGATTCTTGTCAGAGTCATGAGGAGCCCATCTTCCTCAAATTTTTGAGCATGATCTGCTGCTCAGTGGGTCTCAATTTCTTCACAAAGACTATTCCTAATACATCCATCCATTTCACCATGCCTCTAGATCATCATACGAGCACCGATTTGATAAGCAATTCTTGATTCTGGAGCCTCTTTGGTATAAAATGGATCTCCAAACCTTCAACTCGTTCTTAATCCCCATTTATCAACTGTAACCCCAAGGATCTTCTTGGTGGAGCATTTCCTCGTGACAGGAGGCAGGCCCTTGATCTACGATGTGGAAAAGTGAGGAGAAGGGAGATTCACCCCCCTCGTCGGAGCTCTTTCAGGTGGCACTGCTCCTCAGCCCATTCTGATCAGATTAGCGACTTATTTTGTCTATTTATCTTCGATTTTAATTCCTAGATGTAGTTGTAGGGTCTAATTTGTTTGCTTTCATCGTAATCATCCAAAACCCAAAAAATTTTAGCTCCTTGGAGCATTAAGCTATGCCCCTATGGATCTAGAGAGGTTCTTGAGTTTCAAGTCAGATTCCCCATAAGGTTTCCAACCAAACTAAAAATCCAAAGGTCGAGGTAAACTTTAAACTTTGATTTTATGAAGACAAGTTTGGAAAGTTAAAATCAACCCAAGTTCTTTATTTTTCCTTTCTTTAATTTTCTTTTCTTGCATTTATAGGCATAAGTGTTTGCTAGGGACTAGCAATGGAAAGTATAGGGGATGATGAAGACATCATTTCATCACCTTATTCTTTCATTTTGACTTTAAATCCCTAGCCAATACATGTATATATCATTAATTTGTCAAAATAAACACTCTGTAATTGTACAAAATTGTATAAATAGTGTATAATTAATGTGTTTAATTTCAAAATAAAAGAATAAAGGAAGAAAAGAAAAAAGAAATGAGATACCAAAGGTATTGAATGACCCGAGACCCGAGACACGGTCATCATGATGACTTGGTCTATAAAGAATAAAGTAGGAGGAGATAGGGCAGATGGAATTTGTATAGAAAATACACAAAATCCTAAGTTTTTAATTCATCAATAATTGTAACTTGGGACCTATTTTATTTTATTATTTTTACACTCAAATAATAAAACCTTCTACATGAATATTATAGATAAAAATACAAATAAAATTACAAAATTAATTTCACTGAAAAATATACAATAATATGCTCGGACACACGAAATAAAAAGCCAAAATAAAAACTTTGTAGACCTGTTGTAGACCTGTATCTTCTCCATACCGTATCAAATTCGACCAAACTCGCCTTCAATTGTATATAAAATTTAATAAGCTATTAATGAAGGTAGTTTCATTCAATTTGGAGCTAAGATACAAAAGTTAGGTTTTGGATCCTCATTATGTATTATACTTGCATATAATACTCGATATATTTACTCTTTATATTTTTCATTTTCTTTTATTTTTATAAAATTTATATATTATCTAAAACATATGTAAACACTTAAAATAAAACCATTAAAAATAAAATAAATGATACATACCAATAAGTAGATAAAGTATACATATATATACATATAATATATGTACATATTTATTTAAGTGTAAATATAAATTCAGAAAAATACAACAAAAATACCTAAAAGTATATTTAAATAAATTTAAAATATATAAAATGTGTGTATATAATAATAAAATACAAAATAAAAATATCAAAGTACAAGTAGATTTACATATATTTAAACATGTAAATATGAACTTACAATAAATAGTCTCTGATCCCTATCAATAGAGATCTTGCAGCGAGTACTGCTTGTGGAGGCAACCATTCCACATAATTAGATAGAAATATTTGTCGACATAATATAAATAACTTCAAAAAATTTACAAATCACATAAATACAATGGATATGGCAACTATAAATTAATTGTTGATATCCCACTCATGGCATGAACATTTATACCATCAAACAGATTTTTTTGTTGGAGCATCTCGATTGCGACAATTTGAAGCCCGGTGAAAGCTTGATTGATGGCAGTTAAGCTGCACCAAAATCTCACGAATATGATGCATGATTATGTGTTTGTGGAATGATTACTCTTGGAGTTTATATCGATTAAGTTTCTGAATTGATGCCTTCTTGAATCTATTTCAGCTAAAATTAATATAATTAATGAACGAATAAAATTTACATTTCAAAATAAATTGATTCGATAGAATATGCTCGATTTAAAGGGAAGTCATTGTTAAGGATCTTAGATAGGATCATAAATTTTAGAATTCTTTTAATTAAAAGAGAGGAATGTTGGTTATTACAATATGGATTATGTTTAAAAATCCTATTAGAAGTGCCTCATATATATGTATATGTATATGTATATATAGGGGACATTTCAAATGAGGTGGGTCTTTTTTAAGATGATAAAGATCGCTATCAATTTAGTAAAAATCCTAAAATGATTTCGTAAAATATAGCATCCAAATTTAAATTAACATTTTCATTCAATATAATAATATTTTCATAAGTTTATTTCACTATACATGATGTATTAATATTGGCACATGAAATCGACCACTGGATATGCATTCAAATTTGATTCTTCGGAAATTTCTTGATGTAGTAAAGGTAATGTACAATATCCTTATCGACCATAACATCTTGCGCACAGAGTATTGTGTTGGAGTGTTTAAGTACGGGTGTTTGATGACATATGAAATGCATGGTGAGAAAGGAAGATCCGATTATTTTTCTCTTCTAGACTTTGCTAAGTTAGCAACAATTATTCCAAATTTCAGAAGGAAAAGTCAATCTATCCCACCCATGTAAAGTAATCCGAAAGGAAGATCTGATTATGTGATTTAAAAATTAGTTTAAATTTGATCTAGGTCTGGGAATACGATTAAAACAAAACTTGATATACGTATAGATCAAATTGCACAGATCCAATCAATAAGGTCGGATTTTCGATTTACGTTTTGCAAAAAAAAAATGAGCATAGCATAAGATTTTGCAAAATTCTACTAACTGTCAACGAGCTTCATCTGTCTCTGTTGATTCTGATTGTACTCTAATCCTCCCTCTCTTTAATTTTGTTGTTTTTTTTGAGATTTTTACACCCCTAAGTAATTTTGCAATTACAATCATAACCCTGCATAATCATGAATTACATCTAAAATCCTGAGTTAATGCTCCGTTTTACGCCCATTCCGTTAGTTTAGTTCATTAACTTAACTAGATGATTGAGTTAATCTAACCAATATGTGATCTGATGGTTGTGATTAATCAAAAGTAAAAAAAGGGAAAAATTTAGATGGATTTGAGAGCTTCAAGGTGTCGATAAAGGAGGTTGGAAGGTAGGAGGTGGCTTCGACGAGCTTCCAGACAGGCAGAGCAGAGCTTCTGGGGAGGGGGGGGGATGGAAGGTTGAGGTATGGGAGGCGGGGCAGGCGGGGGGGGGGGGGGGGGGGGGGCTTTAGCATGATGGAGGCTAGGTCGGTGGGAAGTCGAGGTCGACTTGACTGGCTTCGACTTCGACGAGAATGTTGGTCGACGGGGGGAGGGGAGGGGGGGGGTTGTTGCAGAGGTGGTCGGTCGATGGGTGATGGGCGGGCTTGACAGAGGTGGTCGTGGTCGCCCGAGGGGGGGGGGTTGCAGTGGTGCCCGACACGGGGGAGAGGTGCGGTCGATGCATGGCCTATAGGAGAGGAGGAGGTGGTGCTCAGCAGAGGGACGGGGGCATATTTTGCAAATAAGAATTAACATTAGGGGCAGTTTTGTCTTTTTCAACGGAAACCGTCAAATATAACGAGTATTCCAAACGGAAAATAGCACAGGATTATGTCATGTAAGAGTTAAGCATGACTCGAAATTTTTCATGTAATTCATGATTATGCAAGGTTATGATTGTATTTGCAAAATTACTCAGGATTATGGGTGTAAAAATCCCTTTTTTTCCTAATGTGTTTTTCGTCTCTATCTGTTGATGATGCAATACATCAAAATCAAAATATTACAGCATCATAAATAAAAAAACAAGATTTAATGAAAGCGTTTGAATGGAAGCAAACGAGATCGAGGCTGTTCAAAATAATCATATCCGTCCATCAAACTTTATTCAAAATCATATCCAATTCTTCATCAAACCACAGATGACGGTACCTGGTTCGAGGCAGGGCAGATCGTGTTGGGGAGGATGGGGGGACTCGTCGGAGGAGTAGGAAGGGTGTGTGCAATGATATGAATGATATGATCACGTCGGGGGAGGAAGGAAACGTCACGGTGATCTAATCGCTATCGGGGGAGGAAGGAGGCATTGGGGGAGGGTATGTGTGGGCTCGGATCGCGTCGGGGGAGGATGTGCGCAGGCTTGGTTCCTATCGGGGGAGAGAGGCATCGAGGGAGGATGATCGTCTAGGGAAAAATGGGAGGAGGGAGGAGTCGAGTGCAGAGAGGAGTCAGGTGACTACATCGTCCCATAGAATCTCTTCTTAAAGTATGCAGACATGGGGTGGGGTGGGAAGAGGATCTCTGTTGTAGAGGGGATTGCGCAGAGGCGTTGTAATCCCCTTTAATTCTTTTTTGTGATTTTGATTTTAAAATCCAACCTTATAGATTGAATCTTATATTAATGCTCTGCATATTCGAGATTATTTGCTATTTTATCTTAACAGTCGAACATCCGGATCTTTTTTAAATGGAGTTTAAGTTGCTTAGATCTTGACCGAATGTTTGATCATTAAGATAAAGTAGCAAATAATCGCGGATTCAAGCGAAATTTGGAGGATATGTGGAGCATTAATCTAAGATTCAATCTATAAGATTGGATTTTATAATCAAAATCACAAAAAAATTAAGGAAATTACAGCACCTCTGCTGCAGCAGAGGATCCTCTTCCACTGGGGTGACCACCTCTTACCGTTAGTTTCGTCGCTATTACCAATGACAATTGTATAGGTAGATACCAACATTAGATCGTCGCATTCGTCCAACTTAAATTCCCACTTCGCCATAGAAAATCCACATCGTTACAGAAAATAATTTTCTATCAATTGATAAGCGAAACCAAAATTGACTCAGATCTTCTTTTTAACAAATAAACCCAATGCGATCGCATCTAGAGGCAATTGTTAAGAAGGCCTAACCAACTTTGGACCTAAACATATTCAAACAGAGGGCAACGATGGCATGAATTTGAGTGGGGAATTAATAAGCCTAACATACATGGAGTGTACTGCTACGTGGTTTGATAAAGGTTTACGTGTAGCTATTGAAGATATTGTGGTTTGTGGAGGCCCTTTCTTTGGTGACCTTCAATGGCGAGTGGCGTCGCTACCAATTAGACTCGGTGGCTTAGGTCTACACTTGGTTATTGAGGCTTCTTCGTATGCCTTTGTGGCCTCTAAAGTTCAATCTTGTGTGCTCCAAGACCATATATTATGAGACAATGTGATACATGGTATGAATTCTGATTTTCTTAATCCTTTGAAAGGCCTACATGTCACACTTCCGTCTCTTGATCTTACATATTTTGCTAATAAGGATACCGTCCCCCTTGAAGCTCAGAATGCTTTGGCGAATTCTCTTTTTACAAAACTGTAAAAGAAATGGAAGTTGAGTTTGACATGACTGCTAGACAAAAATCAGTTTTCCGATGTTTGCAAGCTGAATATGCTCAAGATTTTCTTCTTGCCATTCCTATTGAGGGGCTTGCAATGCATATGTCATCCATTGAGTATCATACTATTCTCAAGTATCGTCTCACGATTCCTTTATTTCCAGCAAATAAGGCTTGTCATGTATGCCATAAATCCCGTTTAGACGCCTTTGGGGAGCATGCCGTTCATTGTCACGAACTGCCAGGTTTTAAATATAGGCATGATTTTGTCAGGGATGTCCTTTATGATGTTTTCAGGGATGCAGGGGTTGCTTCAAAGAAAGAAGCACATGTGAATTTTCTGACGGATCCACAGGAGGAGAGATTGACCCTTAGACCAGCAGATATTTTGATATTTGGATGGGCTGGAGGGAAACATGCATGTGTTGATTTGACTGGAGTTTCTCCATTGGTGGCTGCTATAAGGAGTGATTTTGTTGCGGGATACGCTGCACAAAAAGCTACATCAGCTAAAGTGGCTAAGCATGAGAATGCTTGTATGGACAATCAACATGTGTTCATCCCCTTTGGGTTTGATACATTTGGGTTTTTGGCAAGTGAAACTGTTGAACTCCTCAAGAGGGTCAAAAAATTATGCATAACAATGTTGAGTCCTAGATCTATGAATGTTGTGTTCCGAAGAATTGGATTTGCTATCCAAAAAGGATTGACGAAGCAGCTTGTTGCCTGTCTCCCATCAATTTCTATGTAGCACCTTATATGTATGAATTCTAGTAAACCTTGTATCTTAAAAAAAAGCCTAACTGAAAGCATCGTGTAACCTTAGTGGTGGAAGTGGAAGATCACGAATTTGCTTGTAACTCAGATTGTTGCACAATCCTATTGCTTTTGTGATAGAATGATTAGGGGGTAAACGAAGGGGTTTTTATCGGTGGTACCCCTTTGAGATATTGCAATATCAGTTATATCCCTCCTTTTTTGTAATATTAATTCGGCTTCCGACTTCTTTTACAATGATCACTTGTGCTCCTCGGGTTAGTTTCATCCATCCCTAACACAAACAAACGTTAACTTCGATGACACAAGAAGAATTGGATTGGAAAAGGTATTGAAACAGCTTCCACCCCCTCCTCCTCCGCCCCTCCATCTCCCCCCACCCCCCTCCTCCACCCGCTCCTTTAGGCAATGATGAACAAGTCTGTACATAAATTTGAGCTCCAATGAATCGAGCTCGATGATGGTGTTCGCTCTCCGACTACTCCTGGTAGTGTTTCCTCTAATTGCAGGTCTCTGTCTCTGGCAAAAACTTGCTGATCAGATTTTCAGGTGGATGTTGTGGTACTCGATCTTTGGTGCCGTGGACTCGTGTGCAATGATGTGGTCATGTTCCTTTCATATCAATCAGTATATGTCTCTCTCTCCGATGCTGGTGTTCAGGTGGATGTGGTGGTGCTCGATCTTTGGATGTGGTGGTGCTCGATCTCTGGTGTTGCGCTCGATGCTGTTGTTCACTCTCCGGCGTTGCAGACGTGGATCAAGGTGCTGATGGTCCTGATGATAAAATACACCGGAATACATATAAAAAGAATTGCTATAGGTTAGTGTTGAAATAATCACTCCACATATATCGTGCTGTACAGACGAATACAAAGGACACCATTAGAATAAATAATTGGCTGCAAATTGCAAGTGTGCCTGAAATCTGTCGCCAGAACGTTGCTTTATCCGTGAAGAAATAGGCACGGATAGGATAGGATAGGAGAAGAATATCATCCGTTATGTAGTCAATCCAACGCCTCCACATGCACGCCAACACACTATATCCACCTATGTATGGCTTTGGCACAAATTAATAACAAGCATCGTCTCAATCTTCTCTTCTCTCACTTTGCCGTCTTCTTATTTGCCCCCTTCAGGGCAGATACCTGAAAATTAACCATAAATAACTTCACTACTATATCTTTTTGTGGTTGGCATAGACATTCGTAAGAGGGTATATATATTCTTGCCCATATCCATGTTGAAAGATCTGAGTATTTGATATTTGTAGGTTAAAATGGTTTTGATATCAAGGTAGCTTTCTACATGTCGTATGTCCCCTGTTCGCACACGCAAGAAATCCTGATGTCGACGCGGTTGGCGAAGTTGACCCTCCAGAAGGAAGCCGCCTAACTTCTTGAAAACTCCAACTAGATCGACGATGCTGATTTAGATATTTTCTTACTCCAATTATTAGATGTTTTTTTATTTGCTTTCTTATCTTTTATTCTTATTTGTTGTTTACATCGATCTTAACCGCCGTCTACTTGAAATCTGATACATATTTTAAATGGATTCGAATCAAAATGAAACAAGTTGATAGTGTTTGAAATCCTGACTTGCAATTTATAGACCTTGCATTTTATGCACATTGTTGTTTTTTCTCTGGTGCTAAAGACGATGCCCAATTGCTATTTTATAGTGGAAACCAAGAAGAAGATGGAAAAGCAAACAAGCAGTTGTCACTCATCATCTGTTCGTTTGTTGATAAGAAGGTATCTGATTTAAAATCCAAACGAATACTGGTTGCCTACTTGTAATTATCAAAACGAAGGAAAAGTCCTGATGGAATGATGAGCAGGACAGTATTGCCCGCTCATTCCCTCGCCCAGATGAGCTGTCTTGGATATCTTCGGGTTCCAACCATCGGGAGAGGACAGTGTTGGGTATAATAATAATAATAATTATTATTATTATAATAAGGAATGGTGAGATGCACTTCCGAGAAACACCGAAGAATTTCCAGCCGTGAAATTTGCATCAGATTTTGTATTACAAACAAACTTGAAATGATAGATTTGCAACAACCGATCGAGTAGATAACTTACTGCTTCAACAAGGTCGATTCTGTAGACCAAGAGCTTCCGCCTCTCCCTGCAGCTTGTCCTATAAGCCACCACCGCGTGCGCCACAGCCAGTGCTACCGAGCTAACCATCACCGCCTCCGCAGCCTCGCCCCTTCCCCACCGCACGCCGACTGCCGCAGCTTTGCCCACCACATACCCTACAGACCCCATACAGCATGCTACGGCGACTCCAAGGTACGGCCCTCGCGACCTCCCGGGTCCATCGCACAGCGCGTAAACGCCTGCAAAAACATCGCATGCCGAATCCATCCAATCACTCGAACCATGCTGAGTATAATCACATGGATAATCTTTCTTGTAAAGGACGGATGGTTCTCACAGATGATGATGAGGGATCGAGTGATGGAGATGAGGGGAACATCGACCAGCGTCGTCTTGAAGTCGAACGAGCGGAGGTGTTGTACGAAAGCGTCCAGGGAGAGCGGGGAGAGGAGGGAGTGGTAGAGAGCGCAAGGAAGGGTGATATCGAGGAGGGCGACGAGCAGGGGCGGCGTGGAGAAGAGGAGGAGCGAGCCGAGCATGGCGAGGAGGAAGAAGAGGGTCTTGACGGCACGCCGCGCGCGTCGCCACGGGGCTGCGAGGATGGTCTTCTTCTCCATGTCTTGCTTGAGCTATGGGTCGGATGGAGTGACGTGACGAGGGGAGTGATATTTAGGCAGGGATGACGAGCGTCGGATGATCAGAGGGCTCGATTGACGGTTTGGATTGTACGGGAGGGCCAAGGAGCTTCTTCCTCCTTTTCTGCGGTTAACGGCCGTGATTGACCACAGAGACGCAGGTGAGGGAATCTCAACGTTAGGTTCCCTCTGGAAGGGTTAATGTTATGTAAATCTTTCACGTAAACAAAGCATTGAAATTTGATTACCCTGCCTCGTGTTGTTTTCGGTATTTTTTATTTGGGATTTTTATCGGACAGACTTTATAATCTTTGTCAATTACCTCTACGACCTTTGAAACATCGATATTCCATCTCGATCCCGTAAACTTGCTCCGTCTTACCCCCACAGACCCTACCGTCAATTTTAACTTTATTTGAGTTAATTGCTTGAGTTAGTCTTGAGTTAATCTAACCAGAAGAGAATTTGACAGTGGATCTTCCTCCTCCCCATCTCCTTCTTCTTCCTCCTCTTATTCCCCCATTCTTCTTCTTCATCCTCTTTATTTGCCCGGTGCTCCTCGCCTCGTGGCAGCACTCTACGGCCCTCCACCCCGTCTCCTTTTCGAATAGCTTCCCCACCCCGACCGAGCCGCGGCCCGACACGCTTCTCTTAAACTCGTTACCTTACCCGACCAAACCATCCTCTTCCAAAACTACGCCCGTCACTCCTCTCTATTTGCCCTCTCCTCCCTCCTCTGCCACTACTCCCCCTCCCTCGAGCTCCCTCCCATCTCCCTCAACTCTACCCCCTCCCTGCTCCTCATCAGCTGCCCCCTCCCCCCGCGCAGCCTCCACGTGTCACTCCGGCATGCCGCCAAACCTCACGACCCCGTGCTCAGCCGGCAAATACACCACTGGGACTCTGTCGCCTACGCCACGCTCCTTGACCACACCGACAACTCCACTATCGCCTTCGTCAAGGTCCTCAACCTCCGCTCTGAGTGCCTGTCTGATGCCTCGCGCTATGAGTGCGTCTTCAGATGGAAATTCACCAATCCCCGGTTCCTCCTCGCATCCGAGTCACTATCGGTCGTGCAGGAGATCGTGCGCTGCCATGTTACGCAACCAGGCAAGGTTCTTGAAGGAATGGATCACGCACCACGCCTGCATAGGCGTGCAGAGGTGGTTCATATACGACAACGGCAACGACGATCAGTTTGAAGAGGTTGTCCAACGCATTGACCTGGAGGGGTTCAACGTTACGCGCCACCCATGGCCGTGGATCAAGACCCAGGAAGTCAGGTTCGCACACTGTGCCCTGCGGGTGCGGAGCATGTGCGAGTGGGTTGGGTTCATCGACGTGGACGAGTTCCTCTACCTGCCCACGTCACCGTCCTCACCCGCGCGGGGGGGGGGGGGGGGGGCTTCGGGCGACCGGGCGCAAGGGGGGTTGGCTTCAAGCAAGGGAGGCTGAGGCAGTGGCTGGGGGGGCATCGAACGGGGGGAGGGGGGCAGCAGGGGAGGCAGGGCTTCGACCGGCACGGGTAGGAGGCAACAGGGGAGGCAGGGCTTCGACCGGCACGGGTAGGAGGGAGCAGGGGAGGCAGGGCTGGGGCTTCGTGCTACGCAAAGGGGGTCGGGGCTTCGAGGAAGACGGTGGGGAGGGGCGAGGGCCGAGGGTGTGGGGGTGGGAAGGATATGTGGAGGAAGAAGAGGGGGAATGGCATTTAATGTAAATTTGACAAACAAATGGGTATAATGTAAATGAATATAACGGAATCCAGTTAGTTTTAACGGGCAAATAGATGGGGGTTAACCACAAGGTCTGTAGGGTAAGGGTTAGCAAGTTTACGGGGTCGAGGGAGGAATATCGATGTTTCAAAGGTCGTAGAGGTAATTGACAAAGATTATAGGGTTTGTCGGGTAAAAATCTCTTTTTATTTTTTTGAAAAATATCGTCATGTATATTCATCCCTATATCTCTCCTATATGCCTTTGAATTTCGTCAGAAACAGAGACTCCTATGGCCTCCATCCAGACAACCATTTTTTAACGATAACAGGATTTGTTAAATCGACACTATCTCGATGGAGACCGTAGGAGTCTCTATTTCTGACGAAATTCGAATGGCATATAAGAGGGATATAGGGGTGAATATACACGGTGATATTTTCGAGAAAAAAAACATCGAAAATAGGGGCGGGGCAGCCCAATAAATCCATAAATATATGACGATATATATATAAGATTTAATGGGGCTTCCTCGCCCCCTATTTCGGTATTTTTTTATTTTTTTTGAAAAATATCATTATTTATTTTCATCTCTATATCCCTCCTATATGCCATTCGAATTTCGTCATAAACAGAGACTCCTACGGCCTCCATCCAGACAGTAATTTTTTAAAGGTCGCAGGATTTTTTAAATCAACACTCTCTTGATGGAGGCCGCATGAGTCTCTGTTTCTGACGAAATTCGAATGGCATATAGGAGAGATATAGGGATGAATATACATGACGATATTTTTCAAAAAATAAAAAATACCGAAAACGGTGTGGGGGCGGCCCCATTAACCTCATATATATATATATATGTGTGTGTGTGTGTGTGTGTCCATCATATATTCATTCAATGATAGCGGCTAAAAGCATTTTAAATATCTCTACTAGTTTTGAAATCCACCAGTACATTTATTTTCCTTTTTTCACGATTCAATCAAATGAAATTAATTCTTTCTTTTTATTATCTATATATACCAAAATTAAAATCCAACCATCATAGTTTTTCTTACCTTATCCATCAATTTCAAATATACCCACACTTTTCCATCCCCTTCCTCATACATGAGAAGCGACGAAGGATGGACTCGGCACAACGCCAGAGGCGATCATCGTAGTACTGCAATCGACGATTCACGCATCTCTTTGATGCCATCCACGTCGGACAAGCACGAGGAGAAGGTGAAGGTCAATCCCCCCCACCCACCCCAACACACACACACGAGCAACAAGAACAGAGGGTGGCACACATGACCATGGAAGAGTGACGAACCGCAAAATCGCCTACTTAATAAGTCGTTTTTAGTGTAGCAAAAGAGGCAATTTTGGACCTACGCAGAATCGACCGCATGGTTGAATATGTGGCAATGAAATTTTACTTAGCAAACATACAAAGCTCGAACACAGGGACACGAGCCTCCAAGTCTATTAATCGGATTTAATGATTAAGTTGAGGGATTAAATTCTTTAATCTAAGCCTTCTTAATGCAGACACAATGCACATCACAAAATAGTGCAAACAAATATGCAGATAATATTCATGCAAAGACCGGCATGTAAGACAAAGATACCATGAGTAAAATGCATGAAAAGAAAGTACACTTTTTTATTGATTTTTAAGTGCACAATGCAATGTATAATGAACACATAACATGTTTTTTTTCTTTAAATTTTATGCAAAATAAATGTGATGCACGCTTCAATGAAATGCAATACATTGAATGATAAGATGTATGCCATTTTATTTTGATTTTTAGCAATATAAAATGATGCAAGATAATATGCAATGTTGTATGATGATGCAAGAAAAAATATGCCCTAAGATTAGTTCAATTATTGAGCAAGAAAAGGTAATTCAATCCCATTATCAAATGAAGCGCATCCTCAATTAATGACATTTAAATGAGGAATAAATGACACATGAATCATATAGAATTTAACATATAAAAATATGTGTCAAATAAGAGAAATAATCCATCACGGAAAGTGTAAAATTAGCAAAACAAGGAAATTGAAATCATTGGATTTGGAGTTCGTTTGCTCAAGTTATAGATAAAAGAGTGCAAGGGCATAACTGTAAAAAAATATAAAGAAGAAAATGATAAAATATGCAAAAAAGGTCCTTTACATGGGCATATTTGTGACATTTAAATGTTGACGAGGCCCCATTGTAATTTTCCTAGGCACGACACGTGAGGCGCGTGCGCCTGGGAAGGACCTAGTTGTAAATTGAAGAACTCGATGAGGGTGGATTGCAATTTGCCCAGCCTGCACGCGCGTGGGTTAGGATCGAGAGGCAGAGATGAGGCTTGGATGGAGATTCGGAGCCGTTGTAGGTGCCTCGGGCTACGTGGCAGCTCGAGGTGCTTCTGACAGAGCTTGGTCCCACTGAGCCTCCGTGCTTCAGCAAGGAGACGTGGCAGCTTCTCAGCCTTTGGATAGCCGTCAAATGGGCACCATCTAACGGCAATTGTATCATCTGGGGCCAGCTCCTTCGTCACATGTTGGTGGTGCGTTCAGAGCTCGACGGGATGCCAAGAACTCTGTTTCTTGCGTCTGTGCGAGTTGAATGCACGTGGAGGTTCTGGAGCCCTTGGTGGTGGAGGTCGAAGCTCAAACGATGCACATGAGTGGCTGAAGGCGGCTACCAATGGGACCTCACTGGAGACGAAGATCTAAAACTGAGCTTCGCCCGAAGTCCGATGATTGAAGGGGTACCTGCAAATGGTTAGTTGTGGTCGATAGCCGAAGCATGCTGGGGTGTGTGAAGGGTGTCAAAGGCGAAGAAGGTGAGGCCCTTAGAGAGATCTCCTCCGCCTCCGATGGAGGAGATGGCTTGGGATGGTAAGGTTTGCGGGGGAGGGAAGAAGGTGGTCCAAGGGTTGCACGAGGATGGTAGGGGTGTGGCGGAGCTCGAGAGATGGTCAATGATCGAGAAAGGTGTGTGTGTATGTGTGTGTATAATAAATTTAGAGAAAATTGACAAAAAGAGAGGGGAGAGCTTACCAGATCGAAGACAAAAATGTGACATAAGCTGAGCTCCTGGGGAGCTCAGGGTCTTTGCTCTACCTGGTGGCCACTCCATAGGGCTCAACAACATGCCTAGGGTGGTCGTAACATGGTCACTACAGCCATAGGTCAAGATCAACTTGGAGGTCTGTAATCGCTCATCAACTCCATCCTCCTCTGTCATAAGAGGAGGAGGATGGCTATGGTTCAAACCTATAATGGTGGACCCAGTGAAACGATGGTGGAGGTGGAGTATTTATGGGTAAAGGTGGCGGTTACAAGCGAGGTGGTGGTCATGGATGTAACGGTCGAACGGAAGCCTTAGAAGGTCAGAATTGAAGGGGTGAGGGTTACGCGTGAGAGAGGGAAAAATGGGTGACTTAATAGAGGTGATGGCTAATAGAGAATGATCGTGGGGTGAGTAGGGAAAATGGAAGAAGTGTGGTGAGCGGAGAGATGCATGGGGAAAGGGGAGGCGTTACTGGAGGTAGGAGACGAAGTCTCCATCGTTGGATTATGCGATCCAACGATGATGTTGAGGTGCGGACGGATGCTCCCGATTAGATCAAAGGGTCTGATCTAACGGGTGTGATGCGAGCTGGAACGAGTGATCCAGATCAGATCTAGAGGTGATGATCGGATGACTGAGAAGGCGTGTAGGTGGCAACAAAAGGCCGGGCTGCGTGGCAGCTATAGGGAGCGTCACGTGTCTGATGAGCCACAAAATTGGCCCTTTAAGAGAGCTAAATTAGCACTTCAACATGTCGTAGCAGTCGGGCCGATTTTGGTCATCAAAAAGACCATCTCATTGAGATATGTCAAATAAGAATGCGATGGTCATGAAATTTTTTACTTGGTAAGATACCAAGGTCGAACTCAGGGACACGAGCCTCTCTCGTATTAATCGGATTTCTATTTATTAAACTAAGTGTTGAGTTAAAGGCATATAGGTCAAATCATGCAAAGAGACACACAACAATGCATTAAATAAATAAACATGCATTTTTTTAATCAATTTTTATCATGCAAATAAATGCAAGGAATGCAATGCTAATATGCCCTAAGTAAGAATAAATATGTTGAGCAAGTTAATAAGAGTCAATTTCAGCTTTATTTGAAGTGTCAGAACTGATCGACAAAGTGAACAAGGCATGAGTACATAATAAGAGCCACTTAGCTAACATAATATTTCATTAAAAATTAAGTCCTAAGATGAAAGATTAACCATGCCATTAAAAAGTACATCGAACAAGCTCTCAAACGAAACTGAAATCAACTGAATCGGATACTCTATGCTCAAGATATGCAATATGAAAGACAAGGGCATAAATGAAAGAAAACATGAAATAAACTTGCAGACAGGTCCCTGGGAGGGACTAAAATGTAATAAAAATAAAGTTCGGGACCTTCCCCTGTAAATGACCCACACGCACAGGGGCATTTTTGCAATTTTGAAAACCCGCAAGGGTTTCAATGCAAATTACCCACAGTGCACATGATTTGCACGTGACGCAGGACCTGAATGCAATATGAAGAAGTCGGCGGGGCCTCGTTGCAATTAACCCAGAAAAACACGTGCAAGGCACGTGCTTCCTAGGCTCGGAAAGGTTAGGAGGCTCGGTGCTGCTTCGGGTAGGCTTGGATTTTGGCTCGGTGCTGGCCGAAGCTCCAGGAGGTTCGGTGTAGGCTCGGGGGCATCCAAGCCTAGAGACTCGGACGCTAGGCTCGGAGGAGCTATGACATCTCCACGTGGCTGGGTGTGGGCCATCCGATCGTGGTGATCGAATGGCTCCTGGAGTCGATGATGTGGCCTCTTCTGGGCCGTTGGATGGTCGCTGGAAGGGGACCATCCAACGGCAACTGCTCTTCTCCCTCATCCGCAGGCTGGTGGCACGTTCAGGGCTCCGACGGCGGGGCCCGAGCTCCGCCACTCCGCTCCGGTGTCGGTGTAGGTTCCCTGCCGCCCTGAACCACATAGGAGTAACCTTCGAAGCTTGTTAGAGCAGCAGGGACATCTGGAGGGCTCTGGCACAGCTCGGATGCTGGAGACGAGCTCGATGAAAGAACTCCGGTGAAGGCTTCCGACAATTGACGTTGCTAATGCCTGCAGGGTTAATACAACAACCGGAGCGAGAGGAAAGTGTGTGCGAGCGAAATGGGGTTCCGTGCGAGCGAGGGGAGATGAGGAACTGGAGCTCCATCTCCGGTGATCGGAGATGAGGTGGGTCGACGGTGTTCGAGGTATGGAAGAATGAAGAAGATGATCCGAGGGCCTTGCGTGAATGGGGGATGTGTTGCGAAGCTTTGGAGGTGATCAATGGAGGGGAGTGTGTACTGATGCAGCCTAGAAAATGACACGCAATAAAAAGAAAACACAAAAGAGATCGAAGATGCTTACCTGCTCGGAGATGGAGGAATTAGCTTGTGCACGGACTCTGATGAAGAATCCTGGTCTTCGCTGGACCTCCGCAGCATCTGGAGGCAACTCAAGCAGGCCTGGAGGCGTCGCGACACCGCCGGACTGGCAGTGGGTCAACACCGGGGAGGCGAGGTCGTCGTCGCTCAATCGCTCCGCCTCCCCCTGTCACAGGGAGGCGGAGGAGGGCTGGGCCCTCTCCCGCGTAAAGGTGGACAGCTTGGAATGGAGGGGGAGACGAGGTTTTTAAAGGGGAAGCCGGCGGTGCAGGTGGTGATGGTCGTGGGTTTCGAGGGCGAAATGGGACGACTGGAGGAAAGTCAAGGGTAGTGGAGTGATGCGCGGGGTAGAGGGATGATGGGGGAAGACCAGGAGGTGGTTGGCGAGAGGCGAAGTCGTCGGATATGGCAGGAGAAATGGGAAGGGTGGACGGGTTGCACGAGGTGGAAATCGTGGGGAAGAGGAGGTTCTGGAGGTTGACGACGGTCTTTTGACCGTTGGATCTGGAGATCCAATGGTGGAGAGTATTGCGCAAAGGAGCGGTGTGGATCAAATCTGAGGCGGCATGATCGGAGGCCCAAGATTCGGCCACGTGTCGAGCTGCGGAATGAGCGTTGGCGGACGGTCGTGATGAAATTCAGGGCTCGATCTGAAGGTTAATATTTAAGTGATTGTAGACGGTGGGGATCAAGAGACTAAGGCGTAATCGGACGGACCTCAAAGTGCCACATGGCAGGCTCTGCGAAGGGCGCTGATGGAGGGTGGTGATGGGATGCTGGAGTTGATCGAGCGGCTAGGAACAGAGGCCGGATTGAGCGGCTCAGATCAGAAGATCCATGATATGATCAAGCGGACCATAATGTGCCATGTGGCACGCTCAGCTTGAGGCGCGAACGAGCGGTTTAGATGGGAGATGGGTGAAGAATCAGACGGCTGAGGACAATGGGCGTGCGTGGAGAAGACTTAGCCGTTGGATCAAGAGATGATCCAATGGTCCTGGTCAGGGGCGGATAGGACAAAGGGAGCCGGGCCACGTGGCGCCCCCAGAATGGGCCACGTGGCCCAATCAGATTATTACGAAATTGATTTTGATTTTTGAAGGTTGAAATGGCCAAATTTGAGAAAACTCAAAACATGAAAGTTGTAGATCTTGATGAGATCTACAAGTTTCATGTTGGCCAAAACTGGAGATGAAGTCAAACAAAGGTCTGAAATATTTTCGAGGGTATTTTTAGGTCTAAAAATACCACGAATTTTTATTTTGCCATTTTTTTATGGTTTTTAAATTATTTAGGACTCTGTTAATTACAAGACTTTAACTGGGTTTTATTGACACATTTTTAAGCAAGGGGGTTAATAAATGGAAATAAAGATGATGAAATCGAGTTTCATCACCCCCCTATACTTAAACTATGCTCGTCCTCGAGCATCAAAAAGAATGACTGAGTTGGATTAACCCCCTTGTGCATGTGAATACAGGATCCAATCTGATCAAGTTGACTCGACTTTAGAGATCCAAAATTTTAGAATTCAACCCAGCCTTAATCAAGAGGCATCCAATTCCTCTACTTCTCCAGACTCTCTCTGATGTACATATAAACTAAAGGATATGACATTTTAATGTTGACTGCGATTCTGAGAGTAGAGTCAAATCTTCACCCAAAGTCTTAGTCCGAGAAAATCTCCTAAGGACCCAATCCTCAACACTAGGGAATAAATCCAATCTTGCAATCGATCCACCGTCTCTTTAGTTGTCAGACTTAGAAAATGTAGATGGCAGGCCAGAAATGGAGGGCATGGGATTGTGTCAATTCTTCTCTCCCTCTCATTAGAACAAGGATTCTCTCTAGTGCCTTTTACGCAACGCATTTTTTTGGTATTGATCAGTGCGTCCGTCAAGAGAAGTTGGAGCCGTCTGCACTTGTTTTCCTGGGAGTACACCGGGGTGTGTCTTTTTTGAGTACCTATTGTACCTTCTACACCCAGACTTGTAGCATTTACGATGCAGAGCCCTTTTTTGGTGCAAGCCCAACTCCTGGTCCTAATAGCGGTGGTCCAAGTGGACACTTTGAAAAGTTTGGGAGCGCTCGCCTTTGGTGGAAGCTCTTTGATATTTGACTTTGTGGAATGAGAGCTTTTCTTTTAATTTCATTGACTTGTATAATTTGTGGCTAGCTCCACTGCTTTTACCAAGAGTTGGCGCACACTGATCAATATTTTTTTATTTATTTCACACCCTGGCACTTAGGTCAATGTCAAGAGATTAATATAAGAACCAAGTTCTCATATTGGCTAATATTGCTGACACTCAGGTTTCATGAAGCCTCCAAAGATTTTATCCCATCCTCGAGCATCATTAGATCAAATCCAAACTTGACTTCCTCATCCCAATCCCTCAGTTGAAAAAATCAACTCATCTCATCAAAAACCGCAGTCGTGCATGTGATGTGCTGATCATATTCTTTTGTCTGAGACTAAGCATGGAATATAGCATGTAAATCTGGAAAACTAGGAGAATGTGGACGATTAAGTCTACGACCATGATGGCTAAGGCTGGTTAACCTAAAAATCTCAAAGACCTCAAAAAAGCTAAGTCTCCTTGATCATTTCAGATCCTGGGTGGAAGTGTAAGTGTCGAGGGTTTATCCAACTTCTTCATTCAAAAACAATTTTTTTTGAGCTTCAAGAGATATTAGAACTGCCTAAACTCAATTGAGCATCTGCAATTCAGCCAGTATGGATGTAAGTACAGGCCGAAGCCCATTGCTTGAGGACGGGGCCTTGCGCGATGTCCTCTAAACCATCCAATCTGCTAAGGGCGAACCCTCACTGAATGCGGCTTACTTAATTGGGCTTAGTAGTCACTAACAGCTCTTAAAGGGTTTTGCGGTTTTTCTGATTTTTAAGGATTTTAATAAAGGTTAAAACACAAGTTAGACTCAACTTTCCTTGAAAAGAGATGGCGATTTTTTAAAACCATGTCACACAAATAAAAAGTTTTTCAAAACATTTTCAAAAGAAATTTTCAAACAAGAAAAAATCATTTTCGAAAATATTTTTATAAAAATAGCTTAACATAATATCGAAAAGCCGCGAAATCGTTTTGAGTTCTCTTAGTCCAAAGAGTTTTACCTTAGCCAAAAAGTTTTAAATTTTTCAAATTTTTCAGATTTATAGCTAAAGTAAATATACGATAGATACGGTATACCCCCCTATACTTAAACTTTGCTATGTCCTCATAGCACTAGATGTTACAAGTAAATAGGTCCATTTAAGTATAGCGAAATATACGGGAGCTTAAGAGGGGCTCCCCCTATACCTAGGTTAGAAATAACCTAAGTATAAAGGCAAGAAAAGATGAGTAGAGAAAAATCACGGGGACTCGGGTTCCCCCTATACTTAGGCTGAGATTAGCCTAAGTATAAAGATGGGAATTGATGTTGGGAGGGACCCAAGTTGAACAAAGAAGAGGAATGGATCTACAAGTGAGCGGTTGAATCTTCAGAGATGAATGGAGTAACTAAGGTTCTGGGGTGTGCATCGAATCAAACAAGGCTCAATCAAGCAAGCAATACTCTCAATTTCACCAACTCACACATGAAACCAACTAAGGTTGGTTTATTATCTTGTCTGTTTTATTGGTGATAAAACATTAGAATTTTTACGCAAAGAAAAGATGTGAAGTGAAAATCATTGCGTAAGCGAGGGTATTGCTCTCCCAAAACCGAAGTTTTACTCCATTTTAGGTTGACTTGCAATTAACAGTCCCAATTTTATTTTAGGTTATCACTGATTATGGTTAGCACAAAATCAAGAAGTCATCATCTACCGTTCATTCCCTTTTTCCATTTAACCTAGGTGATCAAGCTAGGAAAACGAAACCGAGAAAAACATGTATTCGATAAAAACCGCGATCTAGGCTAAGCGAGAAATCATGCAGTGATTTGACGATAAATCCGTGAAAAACTAGGGCCGTTTTGAAATCCAAATTCAACATGTATGCAAGTCGAAAAAGCCGCACCTAATCATGCATCTATTAGCGGTGATTGATTTTCATTAATTTTAGCTAAGTGATGCGAGATTATGTGCGTCTAAATTTAAAGTGTGTCCTACCTACGAGCAAACACGTAAAAGATAAAAAATGGAATATGCTCAAAGAGCCGCGTGCCTGATCCTAGGTCGACACTCAAGTGAGGACGATCCCTACACAACCACATTCGTTCGATTACACACGCGAGTCTTCGATCGAAGACCACTATAAAAGACGAGTTTATTACAAGTTCATGCATGGAAATTAAAATGCAAGAAATTTTTTTTCTTTCTTCTCGATGTACTCCAAGCGGTTCCTGCGGTTTTCCTCTCAGCGAGAGACACCAGCTCCTCGCCTCCTTGATCCATCAAGGGCCCTGCCACAGAAACAATGATTAGAGATCAATCGAAAAGAAAATTTTATAATGCAAAATAAATGAACAAAAATGACCTATAAAAAAGATACACTTAAATAAACAAAAAATCCAAAAAATAAAAGAAATGAGTCGTGTTCCCGGCAATGGCGCCATTTGATGAGCCACAAAATCGGCCCTTTAAGAGAGCTAAATTAGCACTTCAACATGTCCTAGCAGTCGGGCCAATTTTGGTCATCAAAAAGACCATCTCATTGATATATGTCAAATAAGAATGCGATGGTCATGAAATTTTTTACTTGGTAAGATACCAAGGTCGAACTCAGGGACACGAGCCTCTCTCATACTAATCGGATTTCTATTTATTTAACTAAGTGTTGAGTTAAAGGCATATAGGTCAAATCATGCAAAGAGACACACAACAATGCATTAAATAAATAAACATGCATTTTTTTTAATCAATTTTTATCATGCAAATAAATGCAAGGAATGCAATGCGAATATGCCCTAAGTAAGAATAAATATGATGAGCAAGTTAATAAGAGTCAATTTCAGCTTTATTTAAAGTGTCAGAACTGATCGACAAAGTGAACAAGGCATGAGTACATAATAAGAGCCACTTAGCTAATATTTCATTAAAAATTAAGTCTCTAAGATGAAAGATTAACCATGCCATTAAAAAGTACATCGAACAAGCTCTCAAATGAAACTGAAATCAACTGAATCGGATACTCTATGCTCAAGATATGCAATATGAAAGACAATGGCATAAATGAAAGAAAACATGAAATAAACTTGCAGACATGTCCCTGGGAGGGATTAAAATGTAATAAAAATAAAGTTCGGAACCTTCCCTATAAATGACCCACACGCACAGGGGCATTTTTGCAATTTTGAAAATCCACGAGGGTTTCAATGTAAATTGCCCACAGTACACATGATCTGCACGTGACGCAGGACCTAAATGCAATATGAAGAAGTCAGCGGGGCCTCGTTGCAATTAACCCAGAAAAACACGTGCAAGGCACGTGCTTCCTAGGCTCGGAAAGGTTAGGAGGCTCGGTGCTGCTTCGGATAGGCTTGGATTTTGGCTCGGTGCTGGCCGAAGCTCCAGGTGGTTCGGTGTAGGCTCGGGGGCATCCAAGCCTGGAGACTCGGACGCTAGGCTCGGAGGAGCTATGACATCTCAACGTGGCTGGGTGTGGGCCATCCAATCGTGGTGATCGAATAGCTCCTGGAGTCGATGACGTGGCCTCTTCTGGGTCGTTGGATGGTCGCTGGAAGGGGACCATCCAACGGCAACTGCCCTTCTCCCTCATCCGCAGGCTGGTGGCGCGTTCAGGGCTCCGGCGACGGGGCCCGAGCTCCGCCACTCCGCTCCGGTGTCGGTGTAGGTTCCCTGCCGCCCTGAACCACATAGGAGTAACCTTCGAAGCTTGGTAGAGCAGCAGGGACATCTAGAGGGCTCTGGCACAGCTCGGATGATGGAGACGAGCTCGATGAAAGAACTCCGATGAAGGCTTCCGACAATTGACGTTGCTAATGCCTGCATGGTTAATACAACAACCGGAGTGAGAGGAAAGTGTGTGCGAGCGAAATGGGGTTCCGTGCGAGCGAGGGGAGATGAGGAACCGGAGCTCCATCTCCGGTGATCGGAGATGAGGTGGGTCGACGGTGTTCGAGGTATGGAAGAACGAAGAAGATGATCCGAGGGCCTTGCGTGAATGGGGGATGTGTTGCGAAGCTTTGGAGGTGATCAATGGAGGGGAGTGTGGACTGATGCAGCCTAGAAAATTACACGCAATAAAAAGAAAACACAAAAGAGATCGAAGATGCTTACCTGCTCGGAGATGGAGGAATTAGCTTGTGCACGGACTCTGATGAAGAATCCTGGTCTTCGTTGGACCTCCGCCGCAACTGGAGGCAGCACAAGCGGGCCTGGAGGCGCCGCGACACCGCCGGACTGGCAGTGGGTCAACACCAGGGAGGCGAGGTCCTCGTCGCTCAATCGCTCTGCCTCCCCCTGTCACAGGGAGGCGGAGGAGGGCTGGGCCCTCTCCCGCGTAAAGGTGGACAGCTTGGAATGGAGGGGGAGGCAAGGTTTTTAAAGGGGAAGCTGGCGGTGCAGGTGTTGATGGTCGTGGGTTTCGAGGGTGAAATGGGACGACTGGAGGAAAGTCAAGGGTAGTGGAGTGATGCGTGGGGTAGAGGGATAATGGGGGAAGACCAGGAGGTGGTTGGCGAGAGGCGAAGTTGTCGGATATGGCAGGAGAAATGGGAAGGGTGGACGGGTTGCGCGAGGTGGAAATCGTGGGGAAGAGGAGGTTCTGGAGGTTAACGACGGTCTTTTGACCGTTGGATCTGGAGATCCAACGGTGGAGAGTATTGCGCAAAGGAGCGGTGTGGATCAGATCTGAGGCGGCATGATCGGAGGCCCAAGATTCGGCCACGTTTCGAGCTGCGGAATGAGCGCTGGCGGGCGGTCGTGATGAAATTCAGGGCTCGATCTGAAGGTTAATATTTAAGTGATTGTAGATGGTGGGGATCAAGAGACTAAGGCGTAATCGGACGGACCTCAAAGTGCCACGTGGCAGGCTCTGCAAAGGGCACTGATGGAGGGTGGTGATGGGATGCTGGAGTTGATCGAGCGGCTAGGAACAGAGGGTGGATTGAGCGGCTCAGATCAGAAGATCCATGATATGATCAAGCGGACCATAATGCGCCACGTGGCACGCTCAGCTTGAGGCGCGAACGAGCGGTTTAGATGGGATATGGGTGAAGATCAGACGGCTGAGGACAATGGGCGTGCATGGAGAAGACTTAGCCGTTGGATCAAGAGATGATCCAACGGTCCTGGTCAGGGGCGGATAGGACAAAGGGAGCCGGGCCACGTGGCGCCCCCAGAATGGGCCACGTGGCCCAATCAGATTATTGTGAAATTGATTTTGATTTTTGAAGGTTGAAATGGCTGAATTTGAGAAAACTCAAAACATGAAAGTTGTAGATCTTGATGAGATCTACAAGTTTCATGTTGGCCAAAACTGGAGATGAAGTCAAACAAAGGTCCGAAATATTTTTGAGGTTATTTTTAGGTCTAAAAATACCACGAATTTTTATTTTGCCATTTTTTTGTGGTTTTTAAATTATTTAGAACTCTGTTAATTACAAGACTTTAACTGGGTTTTATTGACACATTTTTAAGCAAGGGGGTTAATAAATGGAAATAAAGATGATGAAATCGAGTTTCATCAGTGTCCCAATAAAAATTAAGGAAAAAAACAAAGAGGAAATTCAAAAAGAAATAGAATGAGGTAAAATTAGAAAAAGTTAAAACATGGAAGTTGTAGATCTCGAGGAGATCTACAAGTTTCATGTTGGACAAAAAGCCAAAAAAACAACACAAAATTTTGAGAGTATTTTAATGAATAAAAACACTTCATTTTAATTCTTTAGTGATTTTTTATCTTTTTTATTTCTTTTAAAAAAGGTTTTGTTGTTGTTGTTGTTGTTTATTTCTTTTAAAGCCCAAAATAAATATCTACAATATATAATCTATATTTGGATATTTTATACAAAATAAAATAAGAAAAAAAGTAAATCAAAGGTGTTACTTTTTATACAATACTTAGGGATATTTACATGAAAAGGGTCAATTGTTAATTAGAGCAAATTATTGTTGATTTTTATTGATTTGATCAAGATCAGAGGATAAATAAGGAGTATAGTGATGATAAATAAGAGATTCATCACCTCCCTTTCTTAAACTATGCTCATCCTCGAGCATCTAAAGAATGAAGGAGTCAGATTAATCCTTGACGATGCATGTGAAGTTTTCAAGACTCAATTCATCAAGGATCCTTAAATTGAGAGATCATAAATTTCTAGGCTCAACCATGCTCTAGTCAAAAGGAATACGACTTTTCTAATTATCAGATTCTCTTTTTGTACATATAATATAAGGATATGACGTTTAGTGTATTGCAATCACGAGAGTTAAGTCGATATGTCACCCAAGGTCCCAATCCAGGAGGTTCTCCTCTAGACCTCATCCTCGACACTAGGGAATAAGTCTTTTCTTGCATTCAGTCCACAAACTTGAAAATGTAGATGGAAGGACGGATTATGGTGGGCATAGGTTTGTGTATTTTCTTTTCTCCCTCACATTAGAACTAGGATCCTCTCGAGTGTCTTATTCGTAAAAGGTAGAGATTGAGAGTGCTATATAGAGCTCATATCCTTCAAACTAGGGAAGTGTGGATTATTAAGTCTAAAACTCTAATAACTAAGGTTGGTTAACTCAGACTCTCGAGGCCTCAAAAATCAAGTGTCCTCAAATCCTTAATCCTTGAGTAATAGTGGAAGTGTCAGGAATACACCAACTCCAAAGTTAGTGATTTTTTTGTGATTTTTGAATTTGCAATTTTTATGTTTTTTCCTTTTTTTGAATCTTAAGAGAAATAATGGATGGACCATGCTCCTATGAATAGTTGCATCCACTTCCAGCAAGTATGGGTGTAAGTACGGACTGTTAGAAGGCTATCTGTATTACTTCACGATGGTGTCATTCGCGTTGTCTTTAATCACCCACTCTACTAAGGGAAATTGTGGTTTCCACACTGAGAATTAACTACTCATTTTTAAGATTAGTAGTCAAAATCGCTACAAAAGAAAAGTTTTAATTTTTCAGATTTTTATGGAATTTTGAATAAGGTTAGAAGAACATAGATTAGTCTCATTTAGTACCTTATTTTTAAAGAATTTTGAAAACATTTTTCAAACCATATCACATAATATATAGATTTTCAAAACATTTTCAAATGATTTTCAAAATAAGTTAAACCTCATTTTTTAAAACATTGTCAAATATTTTTCAAATCAGTGTCACACAATTAAGAAATTTTTTCAAAGCTTTTACAAATATTTTTTACGAAAACCATTCACAAAATAATAAATCCTAACCCCAATATTTTTCAAAAAATTTCAAAAATTTCAAAATATGAGCTAGGGCTAAAACTATATATGAAATATATATGGTGCATCCCCCTATACTTAAGCTTTTGCTATGTCCTCATAGCACAAAGTGATATGAAACCGTAGCTCATGCTAAAAATTAGAAGAGCGTACAAGAACTGACTCGGGATCAAATAAACCGGAGCTCCCCTCCCTCCCCCCCCCCCCCAAAAAAAATACTTAGGCTGAGAAGAGCCTAAGTAGAGAGATATGCAATGAGGATGGAGGGACTCGTGTTGAACAGTTAGAGATGTACAAAGTTCCCCCTATACTTAGGCTAAAGAGTAGCCTAAGTATCTGCATGAAGAATTAAGGATGGGGTACTGGAGAATTATTAGGTTTAGAGGGGAGTGAATTTACAAAAATGAGTGAATCTGCAGAGATGTTAATGGAGTGATTAGGGTTACGAGAGGTGGGTGAAAAACACATTCAGGCTCAACCAAGAAAGCAATGATACCCATGATTTCACCAACTTCACACATTAATGACGTAACCAGATTTATCTTGTCTACTATAGTTAGTGATCATCCAAAAATTCAAGTTCATTACGCAGGATTTAAATATAGGTTTTGGTCACAATATTAGGGATATGTCCTCACCTCTCAACATTCAATCAAAAAACTACATACAATGTGGGTATTACTCTCCCATAATCCCATGTTCATTTTATTCCATTTTTTTGTTGACTTGTATTAACAGTTCTATTTTTATGCTTTAGGTTATTATTATATTAATGTGAGCACGTATCAAGCATTCATCATCTAATGGTCATTTCCAATTTCCTTTAATATCCTAAGTGATAAATCAAGAGGAAGATCGAGAAAAACAAATGCATTCGCGAAATCCATGATGCATGTTTGAGAGAGAAACTTACAGTGCCTCTAGCATTCTCCATGCAAGTGCAAGATTGTATTGAAATTTTAACACTATATGCATGCAAGTCAAGTAAACCATGCCCTAAACATGATAATATTAGCGGGAAGAATTTGATTTAATTTTAGATAAATTGATCAATATTTATGTTTGTCTCAATGAATCAAGGAGAAGAAGTGAATTCTCCTCAATCCTTATTTGTGTATCCTAACCTACGGATCAAGCACATAATATTTGAAAGGGGAGCTCGGAGAGCCGCATGCCTAACCTTAGGTTCAAACACTCAAGTGAAGCCCCACTCGAACTGAGGTGAAACATGCTCAACGCAACATATGCAAATGTCCAAGTTCGCGTACGTATGCGAGCCCTCGAACGAGGATAGTTGGAAATGCAATTATTACATATAAAATGCATTGATAATTAAACTCCTTGATTCCTCATGGGCTTCTTCTGCATATCCTCACAATGTGAGCTCCCAACTCCATGCCTCCATGTCGATCGAGCGTCCTCCATCTCCATGATCCCTGTCACAAAAGAGAAATGTTAGAATTATATCAAGAAATTTAATTAATAAAAAATGATGCAAAAAAAACATAATGAGAAGACCAAATTGTTAGAAAATTATCAACTCAAAAATAATACATTGAAATCCAAAAAAAATAAACGAGGATGAGTCATCTCCCCGGCAAAGACGCCATCTAATGAACTGCAAACTCTCCTACTTAATAAGTCATTGTTATTGTAGTACAGGAGGCGATTTTAGATCTATGCATAATCGACCACACGTTTGAATATGTGGTGATGAAATTTTACTTGGCAAGCTTACCAAGGTCGAACTCAGGGACACAAGCCTCCAATTCTATTAATCGGATCTTAATAATTAAGTCGAGGGATTAAATTCTTTGATCTAGGTCTTCTTAATGTAGACACAATGCACATCCCAAAACAATGCAAATAAAGATGAACACAATATTCATGCAAAGATAGGCATGCAAGACAAAGATACCATGAGTAAAATGCATGAAAAGAAAGTATATTTTCTATTGATTTTTAAGCACATAATGCAATGTATAATGAACACATAACATGCATTTTTTTATTTAAATTTTATGCAAAATAAATTTGATGCAAGGTCCAATGAAATGCAATGCATTGAATGATGAGATGTATGTCATTTATATTTTGATTTTTAGCAATATAAGATGATGCAAGATAATATGCAATGTTGTATGATGATGCAAGAAAAAATATGCCATAAAATTAGTTCAATTATTGAGCAAGCAAAAGCGATTCAATTCCATTATCAAATGAAGTGCATCATCAATTAATGGCATTTAAATGAGGAATAAATGGCACATGATTATATAGAATTTAACATACAAAAATATGCATCAAATCATTATGAAGAGCGTAAAATTAGCAAAACATGGAAATTGAAATGACTAGATTGGAGTTCACCTGCTCAAGTTATGGATAAAAGAGTGCAAGGACATAATTGTAAAAAAAATACGAAGAAAATGATAAAATATGTAAAAATATCCTTTGTAGGGGCATATTTGTAATATTTAAATACCAGCAAGGCCCCATTGTAATTTTCCCTGGCATGACACGTGAGGCACGCACGCCTGGGAAGGACCTAATTGTGAATTGGAGAACACGGCGAGGGTGGAATGCAATTTTCCCAACCCACATGCACATGGCATGCATGGGCTTAGCTCAGGAGGTGGAGCTAAGGCTTGTATGGAGATTCAGAGCTGTTGTAGGTGCCTCTGGCCACGTTGCAGCCTGAAGTGCTTCGGGCAGAGCATTGGTCCCATCGAGCCTCTGTGCTTTAGCAAGGAGATGTGGCAGCTTCACAGTCGTTGGATGGTTGTCAGATGGGCGCCATCCAACAACAACTGTATCTTCTGGCCAGCACCTCCATCGTAGGTTTACGATGTGATCATAACTCTGGTGGGATGCCACAAGCTCCATCACTTGCGTATGTACGAGTTGAATGCTCGAGGATGTTCTGGAGCCCTTGGCGGTGGATGTCGAAGCTCAGACGAGGTGCATGAGTAGCTGGAGGCAGCTGCCGATGGGACCTCATCGAAGGCGGGGCTCTAGAACTGAGCTCCACTCAAAGTGTGATGATTGAAGGGGTACCTGCAAATGGTTAGTTGTGGTGGGATAGTCAAAATGTGTTAGGGTGTGTTAAGGGCATCAGAGGTGAAGAAGGCAGGGCCCTTAGTGAGATCTCCTTTGCCTCTGGCGGAGGAGATGGCATGGGGTGGTGAAGTTTATGGGGGAGGAAAGAAGGTGGTCCAAGGGTTGCACAAAGATGGTAGGGGTGTGGCAGAGCTCGAGAGATGGTCAATAATTGGGAAAGGTGTGTACGTACATAGAATAAATTTGAAGAAAATTAACGAAAAAGAGAGTGGAGAGCTTACCTGACCGGAGACGAAATTGCGACGGAAGGGAGGCCTTGGCTGAGCTCCTGGGGAGCTCGGGGTCTTCGCTCTACTTGGGCGGCCGCTCCAGGGGTCTCAACAGCGTGCCTAGGATGGTCGTAACATGGTCACTAAGGTCATGGGTCAACACCGGCTTGGAGGACCGTAATTGCTCATCACTCCATCCTCCTTTGTCACGGGAGGAAGAGGATGGCTATGGTTCAAACCTAGAATGGTGGACCTAGTGAAACGGTGGCGGAGGTAGAGTATTTATGGGTGAAGGTGGCCGTTATAGGCGAGGAGGTAGTTGTGGATGTAACGGTCAAACGGAAGCCCTATAAGGTCAGAATTGAAGTGGTGAGGTTACGTGTGAAAGAGGGAGTAATGGGCGACTTAATGGAGGTGATGGTCAGTGAGAACGCTCGTGGGGAGAGTGGGGAAAATGGGAGAAGTGTGATGAGCGGAGAGGTATGTGGGGAAAGGTGAGGCGCTACTGGAGGTAGGAGATGAAGTCTGCACCGTTGGATCATGCAGTCCAATGGCTAATGTTGAGGCACGGGCAGATGCTCCTGATTGGAGCAGAGGGTCTGATTTAGCGGGTGTGATGTGAGTGATAATGAGTGATCCAGACCATATCTAGAGGTGCTGATTGGATGGCTGAGAGGGTGTGCGGGTGGAAACAAAGGTCCAGGCCGCGTGGCAGCTCCAGGGAGTGCCACGTAGCCCAATGAAAATTAAGGAAAAAGAAAAATAAAGAGAAATTAAAAAATAAATAGAAGGAGATAAAACTAGGAAAAAGTCAAGACATGAATATTGTAGATCTCTAGGAGATCTACAAGTTTCATGTTGGACAAAAAGCTAAAAGAGACAACAAAAAATTTTGAGAGTATTTTTAATGAATAAAACACTTCATTTTAATTCTTTTTGTGCTTTTTTCCTTTTTGATTTCTTTTGAAGCCTAAAATAAATATCTACAATATATAATCTATTTTTTTTGAAGATTTTAATAGGAAATAAAACAAGAAAAATAAAGCAAATAAAAGTTGTTAATTTTTATACAATAATTCATGATATTTATGGGAAAATGGTCAATTGCTAATTAGAGCAAATTATTCATGATTTTTATCGATTTGATTAAACTCTGGGGATAACTAAGGAGTATAGTGATGATAAATCGGAGATTCATCAAAGAGGCAATTCGGGAAGACACCCGGCATCACCTCCACCCTCACCCACGTGGCTACTTGCCATCATCATTGTAGATCTATGAACCCCAACCTCACCTGGCCCATCACCCATCACATGGCGACCCACCCTCAACATAACCTGCTCAAGAGGAAACTCTTCCCCACCACACTTATCAGATTAACAACCTAACAGCTAGGAACCTCCATTTTCGATCTCCCCTCTTAAGCTCAAAACTCAAGTAGGTCATACCTCTGCTAGGAGAATGGACTTGTAAAAATAATAGCATTGTTAAAAAATAAATAAACAGTTATAAAAAACATGAAGTTATACAAAATAAAAACATAGAGTTTTAAAAAAAACTTGTAAATAGCTCTTCACAAGTTGTAATATATATATATATAGTTGTAAAAAACTCAATCTACGTGCATATAACACAAATGTGTGAAGTTGGATAAAAGCACACTGACGTAGATTTTAAAGAAAGTTGTAAATAAACACAAAATTTTAATCAGAATAAATTAACCATAATAAATAAATATGTTCTAAAAATTATCTAAAGAATTGTAGGAATTAATTTTTATATATAATGTTTTTAAAAATAGCATTATCTGGATTACTTATTTGCAAACATGCAAATATACAAAAAATTGAAATACTATTTTTGTAGCCCTATTTCATGTAGTATATAATGATGAAAAATCAAAATGAATGGCTGAGAAAACATGTTTATTAGTTCATTAATGAGATATGTGCTCATTCTAAATACTATATATATAATATGATTTCTAGAGATCTAATAAAAGTTACATCAAATCCAACTTATGAATTGAATATTTATTAATGAAGTAATATTTGATGAAAATTTTCATTGAAGGAAAAGTACAAAATGAGCGATGCACCTTATATTAGGGTTTTGACATGTATGCCCCAAGAAAGATTTCTATAGCAATTGTGCTACTAAAGTTTCCCACATTTTCACTATGATCATCACATACTTTTGTATTTATACATGAACTTTTATATAAACTTTAAACTATTTGACTTTAACTTTTATCTATCTTCTTGTCCTTATCCATCTCTTCTCCAAACCCACCCCACATTCTTAATCTCACAATAGAAATCCTCGTGTTGATGTGGTTATGACGGATGAAAGGAGCTTGCTGGGAATTTGTGACAAAGGAAGGGGAAGAGGAGCATAGTTGTTGACACAACTATTAACGAAAGGAAGGAGCCGGGAATTAGGCATAAAGGTAGGTGTTGAAGCTCGTGTCAGAGGAGGAAAATTGGAGCTTCCAAAAGGGAGGAGATGTCACGATCCGCCTCGCTAGCTAGTATGAGTGTGATATTTAATCTGTCTGATTATCTTAACCATAATTTAGCATATCTATAAAAAAATTGACAGCAAATCCTCTATTTTACGGACTCCCAAATGCTACCATGTACCTAAAACAATTCGTATAAAACATCTCATAAAATTTCCACATAATTCACTATCAGAACCATCCAAGTCATAATCCGCATTCATAATAACAAACATATTTCCATTGTTCCTTATGTATAAGCTCCATCTACAGTCATAAGTGCAGATACAACTCTTTTCACTTCACAAAAATATCAAGCCTTCCTAGATGCTAACTATTTACATGAGGTACAAAATTTATCGCACTATCACAAAGATGGATTGAAGAAACCAACTATCAACAAAAACTTAATTCTTTCCCCCGCGTCCTCTACAGCTCCTCAGGTGTGTCTGTAAATAATTTAATAATAGATGGTTGAGTCTAAACTCAAATGAGCTTAAACCCAGCGAGTGGATCAGGCATTTTGATAAGAAATATCATCTACTTTTGAAAATAACTTTGCTTGCCATGTAAAGTAAAATGTATTGCTACAATACGACAATTGCATCAAAGAATAAAAACTAAAGCTTTGTAAATTAATAATGTTGTAAAGAAATTGAAATATCAAACGTACTAACTGAAATTAATTTACTAAATGGTTGTTGAAAATCTTGCTGAAATAAAATTTTCTATTTTCCAGCTGTTATAACAACACCACTATAGCTAACGTACTACATCCATGAACACTGAAACAAACTGTGTCATATGCCTAAATAGCCCCAAAGGTCAAACAACACCCTGCATACATCCCAAAGCCTATGCGTATATATACATAATGCGAACCCAAAGTCCTATGATCTGATGGCTTCGTCATATCTGATGACGTGTTTCAGAGTCATATCTGATGGCTAGTTCATAATTATGTCTGAGAGCTACTGTGGTGGTCATTGCTTCTGACGTATTTTCTGATCTATAGTAACATAATTGTAAGCTGATAAATTTATGATATCTGAATCACATTCTTATACTTAACTTATCTGCATATATCTAAAACTTGTGTAGTATGGTAGCAACATAACTGAATACTAAAAACATTTGTTTGTATATAACATTCTCAATATAAAGATATAAAAACAAAGCCTTTATAATCACACATTAAGCTTGGATAATAATTTCAAATTTACTAAGCTGCCATCATATGGGATAAAAAACAAAACTTATCCTATCATCAAACTAGATGATATATGTACCATTGTATAATCAAAAGGCATCAAGAACTGTAATATTGCAATGTACCTGTGAAAACAAGGATTCTATCTTAAAATAGGCTTGAGACCACTCACCTGCGGTTGCAACGGTGAATCTACTCAGAGTTATAACCAACGTCAACTTGTATCCCTAAAATTGTATTCACATGTATGAAACAATCAGCGTGTTTGTTTTAGAAAATGTTATATTTAAACATATCAAATAGTATAATTCCACCCAGTATGTTGGATTGCATTTTATTTTTCCTGAATAAATATAACTTGGTTAAATAAAAATTGTAGTACTTCTACGCTTTATATATATATATATAAACTTTCACCATATTCTTAATTATCCAAAGATTATTAATTTCTTAAAGTAGATTGCTTGATTCTAAATCAATCGTAACTAGCCCTCTTATAACCAACGGAACTTATACATAACTTACTTTCCTTCCACAACACATTCAAATCAGATTTCTAAATTTAAAAACTATTCTAACAATAGGGATGGTAAACTCTCATTTGTGGAAGAATAAGACTCGTCATGAATTAACTTAGTTGCTGGACTCTTAAACAAATACTGGAATTTATGGTACTTCCTAAGTCCTACATACTTTTTCAATTGGATTCTTTCCACTGCATCTTTACCCACAGAGCAGAACCCCCCCTCCCCCTTTTCCTTGTCCTGAGAACATGAAAATCGTAACATCATAATGTATGTATTTCTATGACTAACCATCTCCTTTTTAATCGATGCTTGCATAATAAGTGTAGTAATTATACTTCATGAACGAGTAAATAAGAACAAGGAATCCCTCTACTCAACATCTGTTCTAGTGAGAAAATATCTTGGAGTTCTCCAGTCGAGATGATACTAAACTCGCATGATTCCTTGCAGAGAATCACCTTCGTTCTTAGCAAATGCAAAGCGCCTCAAGTAAAAATGGAAGGCCGATGGTAGCCCTATTCTTATTTATATATTAAGTGCCTATTTCTAATCCATCGCACTTCCTTTTCCCCCTAATACGTAGCAAAGAAATGAAATTATCGACACATCATGTATATCCAATGGAGATGTTAAAATCTTGACCATTAACATATACTCCTCATAAACTATATGATAAAAGAAAAGAAAAGTTAGTTAAGTTAGGTCTTCTGGAGATGTACATTATGTAAAAGAAAATATGAGTATTTGTAAATATATCTATGCCAAACTTGGGATAAAGTATGCAAACTAAATATTTATACATAGAATTGTATCATATGGAAATAACATGGCTTAATTGGATCCAAGGATATATTATTTCCTACACTAAAAGATGACTTTGAGTGAAGACTATAGGTCAGACATGCAACTATAGGTTTGTCAAAAGGCATCCGTATGGAAGGCCCAAACCTAGGTGGTACATGGTTTCATGTATATGTTGAGCACACGTAATAAACTATTTGTTACGTGTGGTACTTGGTTGTCATTCGATGGATTGACTGATTAAAGATGTGTGCGTGCCTATGTGGAGGCGCAATTGGTTTAATTACAACTGGGTCATGATAACATGCTTTTTAAAAGCTGTTAGAATAGATGATTAAATGCTATTATCATGTGATTTTAAGTAATCTAGCCCTCGAGGACGATGTGCTTCATCGTTTGACAGGTTGAGGGTTTGAAAATCCTGAATAATGGAATAAAAGAAAGCTGTCAGGGTAGTTGGTGAATCACATTTGGTCTAAGCAAAAATGGTCGAGTTGTAATACGACCAAATGCGAGACAATCAAAATCGAGCGAAGATCTCCACAAGGAGTGGCTCGTTAAATGTTTTTTAACCTGGGTAAATCCAAGGTCGAACCTAGAGACACGAGCTTTCGATGTGATCAATTAGGTTATTAACATCAATGTTAAGCAACGATTACATTTTCTAGGACAAGAGAGACACAATGCAAAACATATGGACATATGCCACGTAATGCATTTTTATTTGAGTTTTCATGTTATTTAAGGATGTAATACAACAAAATGAGATTAAGTACATAAATGGATATATACATATACAAGTTGCCCCTTAAGTAGATATATAACTTGTGCAAGATGTTTAATCAGACATCAAGATCAAATTGATGCTTAAAATGAAGCAACATAACATTAATGACATCTTAAATGAGAAGCATATTACAATCTTATCTCTACTTAATTAATCATCTTTCATAGTGCAAATCAAAAAATAAAATTATGGCATTATAAAGATAATAAAATAAGCAGCACAATGAAATTTATTTCATGTCAAATAGAGTCCATATACTAAAGATATTATAAAATAAGTCTAAGGGCATAACTGGAATAAAAACATGCATAATATATATATAACATTGCATTTCAGTCCTTTCACGGGTATGAATGCAATAATAGAAATCCATCAGGGCCTTTTTCTGAAAATTTGCTTGGGCGCAGTGACATATTTACAATATAATAAACCCGACAGGGGTTCCTCATAATTTTTCCTCATGGAACATGTTCCTCACGTGCCTGGAAAGGTCCCAAATGCAATTTCAAGAATGTCTCGAGCTTCAACTGTAATTTGCCTAAGCCTGCATGTGCCCCTCGCGTGTGGTCGAGGCTTAGGTGGCTTGAAGGGTCGATTGCATGTTCTTGGGCCACGTCAAAGGCCCAAGTGCGTCAGGTTGTGACTTGATTCCACCGAGCCTGGCGCATTGTATACAGACCTCCAGAGGAATGGGGGTTGTTCGATCATGGAGATGGGATAATAACTACTACTCAAAGAGGACTCCTCCTCCTCCACATGCTAGCGGCGATGGCGCGACTCTAGCAAGGGCTCGTTAGCTCCTCAGTTGTCCTGGAGGTTTCGTAGATGTTTAGACACCTTCGCAAGGGCTCCGTGAAGGCCTTGATCATTCGTCGAAGATCTAGAGATGCTTGGACCATGCTAACAATGGAGCATCATCGGAGTGTAAGCTCTAGAATCGAACATGTCCCAACACTCTGACATTGAAGCTTAGATGTGCAAAAATGGTTAGTGGAAACATAGCCGAAGCATGTGGTGTGAAGTATGCAGGATCAATGAGCGAAATGGGGGCAAGAGGTGAAGAAGGTGGTTGGTTATGTGGGTTCATCTTCAGATCACCGAAGAATAAGGGTGTGAAGTGATCTGAGGACTGGAAGAACGGTTCTAGTTGCATTTTTTACACAAAGTTTACAACGTAATAAGATATTTACATGACTAAATATTAACAATACAAAAGGACAAGATTAATAAATTTAACCCTTAAAAGGTGCACTATCGGAGGGACGAGGTGCAGACATGTAGCTGGATGAGCGGTCCTGGGCAGGCAATGCTTCGTTTGAAATCAAGCGCTCAGATTAGATCATGGCCTCGAGCTCGATCCGATGGCTAGGAGGTTGGCTGGACGAATGATGAATCCACATTTCACAATCTTTATTCTATCATTTTAGCCTCAAAAACCCTAACAAATGCGGGTAAATACCCTTAATTAGAGCATCTTAGCAATCATGCAAGTGCATGTAATTAGTATATAAAATACTGTAATCAAAGTCAAAATTATAGAATAAATAAAAGAAAAGAAAAAGAATAAAATATTGCAAATATTTTATGACCCGAAACCCCGAGACCTAGGCATCTAGATGACTGGTCGACAAGGAATAAAGTAGGGGGAGATAAGGGCCAAAAATACAATATAAATTCCTTCTATTTTATTCATTCCTTATTTATTTTGGGACCTAATTTTGGTTCCACTTTTTATACCTCAAATAAATAAACTTTGAACATGAAAGTTGTAGATAATTAAATAAATAAAAATACAAAATTGATTTCACTCAAAAATAATGTACGGATAAAAAGTTATGATCTGAATAAAATTCAGAATCCCAACTTCCCAGACCTGTATCTCCAAAATAAAAACTCCAAATGCATCAAACTCACCTTTAATTGTATATAATTTAAAATAAGCTATTTAATGGATGTGGTTTCGCATTTGGCGGAGCTACGGTTTGAAAGTTGAGTTTTGGACCCCTACTGTATATTTGTACAGATTAAAATATTCATTTTATTATTTATTCATTATTTTTATAATTTTATATTTTTATAATTATTTAAATATTACTCATAACATATTTTTATATTAAAATCAGAATAAAACAAAAATAAAATACAAAAATAAATACTTGTATATAACTTATATAGGTATAATACCTGTATATATACCTACATTATTAAAACTTTTATTTTATTAAGTGTATAAAACATATTAGAAAAATAAAATAAATAATATTTGAGTGTATAAAAGTATTCTATAAATTTATAAAATAATAAACAAAAATAAATAAATTAAATTCACAAAATAAAAATAAAATATTAAAGTATATAGATATATATACCTATAAAGGGTATAAAAGGTATCTTACATTTTTATACCTCATAAAAATAATTAAAAATCATAATAAAATAATTCATAAAATAATAAACATTTTTTATTAAATAACCTAAAATTAAATAAATCATTTTCTATTTTTAAATGATTTTAGAAATGTTTTTTTCAGGGTTTTTTCCTGGTTGGTCCACATGGACGAACCAGGTGGCAGTCACAGTTAACCTCGGACAACTGTCTGCCCTTCACCCCTGTAGCATGTCAGACCTCATTTTTCGCCATTTTTGTCGAATTTTACAGGCCGCACCTTGCATCTTTTCATGTCACATCCTTCACGACTTTTGCTCCTTGAGAACTGGTCTTACTCGCCCGACGATTTTTTCGGGGATTGGATCTCTGATCCACCCGTTGTATCTCGATCTTGGGAGCCACTCCACCATCCCTTCAAGAACCACCCCGGTCTTCCCTTCGATTTTTGAACCAGCTTTGGATAGCTTCAGACCTCCGGGAGTGGGTAGGGTGAGCCTCTAGTGATAGAGGAGACTCCCCACACCCCCCGTCGAGGTGCGGCGAGGTTAGGAGCCGTGTTCCAGCCATCTCCGGCCACTTGGCCGTCGAGGTACTACCTTGGGTTTCTAGCCCTTGAGGTCTGCTTTTTGTTCATTTTTTTGCTTGTTCTTATTCCTAGTAGCCTTAAGACTCTAATACCACCTTCATCTTCGACCGATATCATTCCGCTCGCATCTGTCGGAGCTTGCTCCGGTGAACTCCATTCTCCCTATTATCCGCCATCTTCTGCCCACGGGAGGTCGCGGCAATTTACCCGCGATCCCCTTGACTTTTCTTGCAGGGTTTTGGAGCACAGAAAGCACCTGGGGGCGATTTTTGGAGTTACCGGAGCCACCTGAAGCTTTTCCGCGACTTGTTCGTCGTGGGGCAGCTCCGGTCGCCTCCATCGACTTTTGACGCCACCAGGGTGTAGAGAAGAGCAACATGAGTTGTCGGGAACCACCTGGGGAGCTATAAGTCCCCGGAGGAGGTAGCATCGATCAACCAAAGCTCGCCAGGGACCAGTTCGTGCGCGTTCATCCTTGCAGCTCCAGCATCGTCGGATCTTTGCCTGTTCGTCGTGGAGTACAACCGTCGTTCGATCGTCCCTCGTCAAAGCCATTGATCTTCGCAGGGAGATCTGATCTCAGCCGTCGGCGGGCGAAGCGTCATCGGGCGACCAGGCGTCGACACGTGTTAAGTGGCCACATATCTGCCGTCAGATCGCACAAAGCTTTGGGGTATTTTGTGAAAACCACCCTGAGCAATTTTGTATTTACTTGTTAATGCCAAAACTTTCATCTGCGCTTTAAACTTTTGTAGAATTTGCATTTAGACCCCCTAGTTTTGTAATATTACGTCTTCATCCCTGCCAGGTCACGTGTCTAGTGCACGTGACCCTGGCTATTTTACGGCGATAACCCCACGGGTCTTGCTATTTATATCTGGTCTTGTAAAGTTTTATGCAGTTATAAAGTTCTATGGACATTTTGCATTGTAGCCCTCAGGCTTATTAAAATTATTTTAAAGTCCCTATTAGGCACGTGATTGGCCCGTGCGACTGCGGGAATTTTGTACCCTAACCCCTGTGGGTCTTCGATTTAACATTTAGTCCAGAAACATTTTGTTTACGTTATAATTTTTGTGAAAAATTACATTCTGGCCCCTGGACTTTTTATATATTACTAAAATACCCCTGCTAGAAATGAAGTTTCTTTATGTTTCTAGCATTTATTGCATGCATCTCTAAAACACTAAAAAATCCACAAAAATCATCATAAATTCCTGTTACATTCTATTATTACGGCATATTTTTATTTTGCATTTTCATTGCATTTTAATATTTATAAAAAATCAAAAACAAGCATTTTCAGCACTGTTTGCATTAGAAAATCCATAAAAATTAGTAAATGTTTTTTGAAAAATTCCAAAAAAAAATATATTTTATGTATTTCAGTGTCTTTTAGTGTCAGTCCAGAAATCTATAAAAATTTCAAAAAAAACCTTAAAAATTAGAAAACTCCAAAAATCTTCCTAAAAATCTAAAAAATTCAATAAAAAACCTAAAAATCCAATTTCAATTTATGAATTTTCTCTGATTTATTCTCTTTTATTTAAAATTTATTTAAGGATTTTTGGACTCTGATTTTTATTTTTCATCCTCATCTTAATTTCGGCCAGCAATTTTATTCACCGTTTTTAGTATTTTTGACTTTAAAATACTAAAAAAATAGGAAAAATCTAGAAAAATCACAAAAACATTAGAAAAATATAAAAAGCCTAGAAATATTTTATTTCCTAATTTTTGTGTATTGTTACCTATTTTTATAAATACCTTATCCTCTCTTTTCTTATACTTTATATATATTCTATTTATTGAAAAAGAAAATATAAAAATATAAAATATAAAAAGAAAATATAAAATCAGTAAATTAAAAATCAAAATACAAAAATATAAACTTAAAAATAAAATAAAAAATACAAAATCAAAAACCCACAAAAATTGCACACTTGTAGACACTTGATCACATATCACACTTCGCACAATTTGCTTGATCTATCCTGCTTGTTCCCTGAGTTCGGCACTCTACATACTTGCACTATACACATTTCTTGTAGAGTTAAAATAAATTTGACTCTACATTTGTTTCTCATTGCTTGATTTATACTATTGTGGGTTCATTGTTGATTAATTAGGGTTTCTTGCGGGTCGCCACAGCGACATTGTAGTCCTGCCTTGTGTGGACTATTTAGACCTGCGATAAAACCCTAGTTATCAACGAACTGGAAAGAACTCACTACCAGGTGATGAAACCTAGTTTCATAGTTTTAATTCGCAGATATTAACCCCCTAGCTTAGACTAAGTGTCAATAAAAACCAGATAAATCCTTCTTTATATCTAAGTCTTGGAATAAATTAAAAATATAGAAATAGCAAAAAATATTGTAGTGTTTTTAATCCCTTAAAAAACACTTGCAAAAATATTTCTTCCTTTATTTGATCTCGTTCCCGTTTTTTGTCAACATGAAACTTGTAGATCTCATCGAGATCTATAACTTTAATGTTATGAGTTTTTCCAAATTCGGCCTCCTTCTCCCTCATATTTCACCTTCTTTGTCTGAATAACCTGATTGGGCCACGTGGTGCTTTCTGGTTGTGCCACGTGGCTCGGTCTTTTGCGCGCCATGTGCCTTCATTTCCCGTCGTCCGATCATTCTCTGAAGATTCCATCCTCGCCCCTTGTTTCATCCTATGATTTCCACCCTTAGATCCGCCTCCAGACTAAATCGCGCCCCTTCATTAGCGCCTCTCTATCATAGTGCCACGTGTCCCCCTGCATCGCCGCCCGATCTTCTCTAACACTCGCCATCTCCACCGCATGTTATCGCTCCATCATTGACCATCCGATCCACTCCTATCTTTCATCTTCCGTCCGCCCCCGCCTTCCTCTCAGCTCGCTACGTGGTGCTCCCTACGCCCTTCGATCCACCGTCATCAATGTAATCCGAGCTGCTTGCTTGCACCCGTCTCTTGGTCGTTGGATCGCGAGATCCAACAGCCAAAAGACTGTATCCTACCTTCGGAGCCTCCTCGCCCACGTCGCCCATCTCGCCAACCATCTTCGCCCTTTCCATTTCCCCCACCTTCTCCGCCATCTTCTCCACTCACGAACCCACCCACAACGGAGCCCAGTCATCCATGATCCTCGCGAGCATCCACTCCCTCCATGATTCTCTCTATCTCACTCCATATCTCCCCCGCAAAAACCATCGGCCACCACCACATCTCCCAACCTTCCACCTTCAAATACTCCGTCGTCGCCCCACTTCTTCCTTGTCCGCCTTTAAGTGGGGCTCTGCCCAGTGCCCCTCATCCTCCCCGTGACAGGGGGAGGACCGATTGAGGCACCAAGATGACGACACATCCCCAGTGTCGACCCCTGGCTAATGTCGGCCAGGTTTGCGGTGCTCCGCCACCGCCAAGTTGCCCCCAGTTGCTGTGGTAGTCCAACAATGACCCGATGTCCTCATAGGACCTCGATCCCAAGTATCGATACTCCTCCATAGCCTAGGTAAGCTCCCGATCTTTCCTTTTAATTTCCCTTCAATTTCTCGGATTTTATTAGGCAGCATCTTGCTCTATCACCGTTCATCGACCATTACTCGAGCTTCATTTATCCACGACCATCTTCGCCAACATCACCGTGTTCCTCCCTCCACTTCTCCACGACCTCGAACCCCTTCGCCACCTTCACCTTCGCTTCACCGGGGGAGAAGACCGCCGGGCTCCATTCCTCGTCGGAGCTCTCACCGGAGTAACAAGCTCCATATCCGGCCTCTGAGCGTCGATAGCCTCCTCCAGACCTTGCCGCATTTCGCCCGAACTTCCAGCTTCATTGACGATCATCCAGGATGCTCCGGGAAGCTCCATCGGATTCGGATAAGCGAGGCGGAGCACAAGTGGCCTCGCCGCCTCCTCGTAGCGGAATCCGAAGGACAAGGATGTACAACTGCCGTTGGATGTACCTCCCTGGTGTCCATCCAACGGTTAACACTCATCCACGTTATCATCGCTTTGCGTATCCAGCTACTGTTGTATCTTCAAAGATCGGGTGGTCCGAAGCCGACCACATCGCCTCCTCCGCACGCTACATCAACCATCCGATCTTCTTTATCGGAAGGTCCTCAGGTGTCCACATCATCGTCCCTGAGCCTCAACGCCAGACCTCTAGGCTGGGAACCCCCCAGCCACCTCTGAGTCTCTCTCGATCCACATCCAAAGCTGAGCCGGTAATCGAAGCTACTCTGAGCCTCCTCCGAGCCTACAACAGTCCGAGCCTCACCCAACACGTGCACGGTCACGTGCGGGCAGGGTATTTTGCATGGAGGCCCCCGTCATTTCATCGATTTGCAACCAGGTTCAGCAACCACGTGCGATCCGCATGCGCCTGGGGTAAATTGCATCTGGCCCCTTGCGGGTTTGAATAATTGCAGGTTATACCCCGCGTATGTGGGTAAATATCAGGGAAGGCCTCGCGGTTGTTTTTATTTGCATTTTAGTCCCTCCTAGAGACCTGTTTGCCATATTTTCCTTATCTATTTCATGTTTTTCTTGCATTTATGTCCCTGATTTCCTTTGTTAATATCTTGAGCATTCAAGCTCCATTTCAGTTGATTTCAGTGGCGTTTCGAAGCTTGTTTCATTGTCTTCTTAATAGCATGCTTAGATCTTTATTTTGACACTATGAACTTTGATGCATTATTTAAATGGACAAGTATCCCTTATGTAGTACTTTTTATGCCTTGCTTGAATTAATCAATACGCTTGCTTCATGACTTGAGCCCGAAATTGACTTGTGTTTAAATGGCTCAAATATTCTGTCTAATTAGGGCATGTGTGCACTATTGTAACCTTGCATCTTGTCGCATATTGAAAATCAAACAAAAAATGCATATCTTCATGTTTCTTTATGCATCGTGTCTGTCTATGTGCATTTATTGACCTATGTTTTTTTTAATGTGACGCTTGATTTAGGTAGTAAGAGTCTAGACAATCACTTAAGAGGCTCGTGTCCCTGAGTTCCCCCTTGGGCTTGCCCAAGTAAAAAATAAAAATCACCACTTGTTATTAATTGATAATTATATTAAGTGGTCTTTGAGGCATCCAATTCAACCGAGTGCAATGACATTTGAAGTGTTAATTCTACATTTTTAAGAGGCTGAATTTTGGGGTCGTCAAATGGTGTCGTTGCTGGGGACACAACTCATCTTTTGTATTTAGGTTTTTATTATTTGATTAATTGATTGTTTTTAATTCGTAGGTCAGGTTGTTGTCTTGCATTATTAAAATTTCTTTGACTGATATCTAACGCTTGTTTTGTGGCAGGGCCCTTGGTGTTCAAGGAGGCGAGGAGCGGGAGTACCAGTTGTGAGAAGCCGTGGAAGCAACCTTGGAGGAAAATCGAAGAGAAAAAAACGTTGTCTTGCAATTTTAATTTTATTGTAATAATCATCTTTACAACATTCTTCGTTTGAAGACTCGCACGTGTAAATGAGCGAAGTTCTCCGTGGTTGTGTGGGATCGCCCCACTTGAGTGTCGACCTAGGATCAGGCACGCAACTCTCTGAGCTATTTTCGCTTTTTATTTCATGTATTTGATCGTAGGTAGGACACACATTTAATCAAGACGCACGTAAACATCACTTCACCTAGCCCAATATAAAAGATGTTCTTCCCCACTAATAGAAGCATGTTAGGTGCGGTTTCTTATCGACTTGCATACATTTTGTTTTGATTTTTAATTCAGTCTGAGTTTTCATGAATTTTTGCTAAAGGTACTATGAGTTTTCTCTTAGCATCGGTCATGGATTTATCGACTGCATTGGTTTTTTCTCGGCCTCCCTTCCTGGCTTGATCACCTTGGTTAATGGAAATTGGGAATGAGCAGTAGATGATGATTGTTTGATTTATGTTCATATTTAATCAGTGATAACCTTGAGGAAATAATTAAGGCTGTTAAATGCAAGTCGACCTAAAATGGAGTAAAATCATGTTTTGGGGGAGCAACACCCTTGTTTATGTAGGATCATTTTATTTGACATCTTTTAATCCGTGCGTAAATTAGAATATTTTCACCACTAATAAAAATGACAAGATAATCAACCAACACTTGTTGGTTTCACATGTGAGTTGGTGAATTAAAGGATATTGCATGCTTGATTGAGCCTTGATTGCTCCGCACCCTCCCCTAGACCTTAGGTACTCCATTCATCTCCGAAGATTCACTCGCTCATGTGTACATCCATCCTAACTTCTTCATTCCCCTCAGGTCTCCCCAACATCAATTATCCATCTCTGTACTTAGGCTACTCTCAGCCTAATTATAGGGGGGACCTGAGTCCCCGTGATTTTTCTTACTTATCTTTCCTTCCCTTGATACTTAGGTTATTTCTAACCTAAGTATAGGGGGCGTCCTCCTCAGTTCATGTATATTCCTCCATACTTAAATGGAGCTATGGATTTATATCATCTAGTGCTATGAGGACATAACAAAGTTGTATAGGGGTATGCCGTATATACAGTATTTATACCTTAGCTATATTTTGAAAAATTTTGAAAATTTTTAAACTTTTTGAGCTAAAGTATAAACTTTTGAACTAAGTGGACAACATGTTTTCAAGGCTTTGCAAAATTATTTTCTATACTATGTTACACTATTTCAAGAAAAATATTTTTGAAAATGATTTGAAAAATGAGTTTCTCTTATTTTGAAAAAATCATTTGAAAAAAATGTTTGTAAAAATCTATATGTGACATGGTTTGGAAAATATTTTCTTGATTTCAAGGAAAAGAAGCTTAACTTGTGTTCTAGCTTTTATCAAAAATCCATAAAAATGAGAAAAATAAAAAATCCTTTGAAAGTCAAATTGACTACTAAACGCAAATAAGTAGCCACTTTTCAGTGAGGGTTTTCTCTTAGCAGAGTAGGTAGTTTAGAGGACATTAGAGGACATTACCTTAAGAATATGAACAACACTTCATATTCACGACTGCGGTCTCGATGAGATGAGTTGAAATTTCACTTGAGGGACTGGGATGAGGGATTCAAGTCTAGACTTGATCCAACGATGCTCGAGGATGGGATAAAATCATTGAAGGCTTCATGAAACTTGAGTATCAGCATTTTTTCGCCAGTATGAGAACTTGGTTCTTGTACTAATCTCTTGAAATCTATCTAAGTGACAGGGTGTGAATAAAACAAAAATGTTGATCAGTGTGCGCTAACTCTTGGTAAAAGCAGTGGAGCTACCAAAAATAAAGCAAAGAAATATCAATGTTGAATAAAAGCTCTCATTCCGTAAAGTCAATTATCAAAAGAGCTTCCACCAAAGGCGAGTGCTCCCAACCATTTCAAAGTATCCACTTGGAGCACCGCTATTAGGGCCAGGAGTCGGGCTTGCACCAAAAAAGGATTATGCATCGTAAATGCTACAAGCCTAGGTGTAGAAAGGTACTATAGGTACTCAAAAAAGGCACACCCCGGTGTACTCCCAGGAAAACAAGTGTAGATGACTCCAACTTCTCTTGACAGGCGCACTGATCAACACCAAAAAAAATATGCATTACGTAATAAGGCACTCGAGAGAATCCTTGTTCCAATGAGAGTGAGAGAAGAAATGACACAATTCTAAACTCCATCAACTGGCCTGTCACCTACACTTCAAAGTCTGACAACTAAAGAAACGGTGGATTGGACGCAAGATTTGATTTATTCCCTAGTGTTGAGGATTGGGTCTTTAGGAGAATTTCTTGGACCGGTACTTTGGGTGACGTTGTGACTCTACTCCCACGATCGCAGTAAACATTTAATGTCATATCCTTAATTTATATGTATACAAGAGAGAGTCTGGAAAATTAGAGGAATTGGATGCCTCTTGATTAAGGCTGGGTTGAGATCTGAGATTTCGGATCTTTAAAAATTGGGAGTTTTTGAATGGATCAGATCATGTAATCACATGCACAAGGGGGTTAATCCAACTCACTCAATTTTGAGATGCTCGGGGACGAGCATAGTTTAAGTATAGGGGGTGATGAAACCCAGTTTCATGGTTTTAATTCGCAGATATTAACCCTCTAGCTTAGACTAAGTGTTAATAAAAATCAAATAAATTCTTGTTTATATCTGAGTCTTGGAATAAATTAAAAATACAAAAAATAGAAAAAATAAAAATCGTAGTGTTTTTAATCCCTTAAAAACAATTACAAAAATATTTCTTCCTTTATTTGAGCTTGTTATTGTTTTTGTCACCATGAAACTTGTAGATCTCATCGAGATCTACAACTTTCATGTTTTGAGTTTTTCCAAATTCAGCTTCCTTCTCCCTCATATTTCACCTTCTTTATCTGAATAACCTGATTGGGCCATGTGGTGCTTTCTGGTTGCACCACGTGGCCCGATCTTTTGCGCTCCACATGCCTTCATTTCCTGCCGTGCGATCATTCTCTGAAGATTCCATCCCCGCTGCTTGTTCCATACTGTGATTTCCACCCTTAGATCCGCCTCCAGACTAAATCTCGCCCCTTCTATAGCACCTCTCTCTCATAGCGCCACGTGTCCACCTGCATCGCCGCCCGAACTTCTCTAACACTCGCTATCTCCACCGTATGCTATCGCTCCATCATTGACCATCCGATCCACTCGTATCTCTCATCTCATCCCTCTGTACCCGCCTTCCTCTCATCTCACCACGTGGCGCTCCCTACGCCCTTCGAACCACCATCATCTATGTAATCCGAGCCGCTTGTTAGCGCCTGTCTCTTGGCCGTTAGATCGTGAGATCAAATGGCCAAAAGACTGTCTCCTACCTCCGGAGCCTCCTCGCCCACGTCTCCCATCTCACCAACCATCTTCACCCTTTCCATTCCCCCCACTTCTCCGCCATCTTCTCCAATCACGAACCCACCCACGACGGAGCCCGGTCATCCATGATCCTCGCGAGAATCCACTCCCTCCATGATTCCCTCTATCTCACTCCATATCTCCCCCGCAAACCCGTCAGCCACCGCCACATCTCCCAACCTTCCACCTTCAAATACTCCGCCGTTGCTCCACTTCTTCCTCGCCCGCCTTTATGCGGAGCTCCGCCCAGCGCCCCTCATCCTCCCCGTGACAAGGGAGGACCGATTGAGGTGCCAAGACGAGGGCACGTCCCCGGCATTGACCCCTGGCTAATGTCGGCCAGGTTTGCGGTGCTCCGCCACCGCCAAGCTGCCCCCAGTTGCTGCAAGGGTCCAGCAATGACCCCATGTCCTCCTAGGACCTCAAGCCCAAGCATCCACTCCGCCGTAGCCCATGTAAGCTCCCGATCTTTCTTTGCAATTTCCCTTCAATTTCTCAGATTTTATTAGGTTGCATCTCGCTCTATCATTGTTCATCGACCATCTCCCGAGCTTCATCTATCTATGACCATCTTCGCCAACATCGCCACATTCCTCAATCCCCTTCTCCACGACCTCGAACCCCTTTGCCACCTTCACCTTCGCTTCGCCGGAGGAGAAGACCACCGGTCTCCATTCCTCGTCGCCTGCAGCCCCCCCATTCCACTCACAACACTTCACGCACAAAGTTTCAGCTATTGGGACTCAGAATTGCAGGTATATACATCAATAGTCGGAGCTCTCATCGGAGTAACCTCGCAAGCTCCATATCCGACCTCTGAGCGTCGACGACCTACTCCAGACCTTGTCGTATTTCGCCCGGACTTCCAGCTTCATCGACGATCATCCATGATGCTCCAGGAAGATCCACCGGATTCAGATAAGCGAGGCGGAGCATAAGTGGCCTCGTCGGAGGATAGAACTCGCCACCTCCCCATGGCGGAATCCGAAGGACAGGGATGTACAGATGCTGTTGGATGCACCTCCCCGGTGTCCATCCAACGACTAACACTCGACCACGTCATCATCGCCTTGCGTATCCAGCTACCATTGGATCTTCAAAGATCGGGAGGCCCGAAGCCGGCCATATCGCCTCCTCCGCACGCTACAGCAACCATCCGATCTTCTTGATCGGAAGGTCCTCAGGTGTCCACATCATCGTCCCTGAGCCTCAGCGCCAGACCTCCATGCTCGAAACCCCCGAGCCACCTCCGAGTCTCTCCCGAGCCACATTTGAAGCTGAGCCGGCAATTGAAGCTACTCTAAGCCTCCTCCGAGCCTACAACGGTCCGAGCCTCACCCAGCACATGCCCGGTCACGTGCAGGCATGGTATTCTGCATGGAGGCCCCCACTGTTTCATCAATTTGCAACTAGGTCCAACAAATACGTGCAATCCACATGTGCCTGGGGTAAATTGCATCTAGCCCCTTATGGGTTTTAATATTTGCAGTTATACCCCCGTGCATGGGTAAATATCAGGGAAGACCTCGTGGTTATTCTTATTTGCATTTTAGTCAATCCCAGAGACTTATTTGTCATATTTCCCTATCTATTTTATGTTTTTCTTGCATTTATGCCCATGGTTTCCTTTATTTGATATCTTGAGCATTCGAGCTCCGTTTCAGTTGTTTCCAGTGGTGTTTCGAAGCTTGTTTCATTCTATTCTTAATAGCATGCTTAGATCTCTATTTTGACACTATGAACTTTGATGTATTATTTTAATAACCAAGTGTCACTTATGTATTACTTTTTATGCCTTACTTGAATTAATCAATAAGCTTGCTTCATGACTTGAGCCCGAAATTGGCTAGTATTTAAATGGCTCAAATATTGTGTCTAATTAGGGCATTTGTGCACCATTGTAACCTTGCATCTTGTTGCATGTTGAAAATCAAACAAAAATTGCATATCCTCATGTTTCTTTATGCATCGTGTCTGTCCATGTGCATTTATTGACCTATGTTTTTTTAATGTGATGCTTGATTTAGGTAATAAGAGTCTAGATAATCACTTAAGAGGCTCGTGTCCCTAAGTTCAACCTTGGGCTTGCCGAAGTAAAAAAAAATCACACTTGTTATTAATTGGTAATTTTATTAACTAGTCTTTGACGCATCCAATTCGACCGACTGCAATGACATTTGAAGTGTTAATTCTACACTTTTAAGAGGTCGAATTTTGGGGTCATTACCGGTGAGTTTGAATCTCGGGTTCTGGTCACCTCCGGCCTCCTTCTCCTTCTCTAAAAAGCTCTCCTCCTTCCCGTGATCCTTGCCCATCCGTCGTGCACCTTCTCAAAAGCCAGGGCTCACTAGAAGAGCCCTGGAGGTCAGCTGACCTGTAGCTCATGTTTAGAGCTTTGGATGGAGCTCCAAGTGGTCATGGCTGTCGCGGTCCTGCACCAAAATCTTAAGGGAGTAGAGGTCTATCCCCTCAACCCTATCTTGAAGCTGCTGAAGTACGGGGAGAGCGGAGTGGAAAGAGATCCAGTGAAGGCGATGGAAAGAGCTCCGATGAAGCGATTCCTCGGTGCAACATGGGGATATGATGGAGAACATTCAGGGGACGATGAGGGAGGTGGAAGGGAGTCTACACAATGGGCGGTACTACAAATTTGGCACTAGAGTTGAGAGCTCTGGTGATTTTGTTTTGAAAATTAAGCTACGTGAGTGATTAAAAGATGAAATTAAATCCTAATCTATGCTAAGGGTACTAAATGCAAAGAATAAAAAGTTACCTAGCAGCTCAACGAGCTCTAGAGCTCGAAGAATGGAAGGGACGCTAGAGGGGAGGTCCGACGAACTTGGATCTTGCTCTTCTCCACCTTATCCGCGCCACAAATGGCCGGAGTCATTCCCGCTGTCACCAAGGACTCAACGGTGAGGTCCAATGGAGGTTACGATGGTCGAAGAGGGATAAAATAGGAAAATAAGGCTGGAGGGGGTATCATATAGGAGTGGGTTTCGACCAAAAAGGTGGTGAAATGACGGATAGATCGAGGGTGGTAGATGAGGATTCCAGCATGGGCGAGAGAGAAGGACGAATGGGCAATAATTTGGTGTAGGTCTCGAGGGATATATAAGAGAGGTGGAGGCATGAAAATTTGGTGAAGACGAGGGTGTCATAGGTTCTGACAAGAAGGGAGCAGGGGCCAGACAGTTGACCGGGGGGTCAACGGTCCAAGGTCGCTGGTTGGTCCACATGGACCAAAAAAGGAAAACAAAAATTACTTGTTAATTCAATTAAAATTAGAAAAATGATTTTATTGTTTTTTACTAAAATATAAAATTTTTATGATTTTCTGTAATATTTAATTATGATTTTTATTTATTTTTATAAGGTCATTTATTATGTGCTACTTTTTACATGTGTATATATAATTATTTATACCTGTATTTGTGTATTTTAATTTTATTTTATATTTTATATTTTATTAATATATATATCATTATTTTATATATTTATAACTCATTTAACAAAAATTGAGGTATTTTTATTGTATTTTTCTGAAGTTGTTTACTTGAGCAAATATGCATATTTATTATACATGTACTTACAAGTATAATTCATCTGTATATTAAAGTATGCTTATTTATTTTATTTATTTTGAATGTTTTTATTTTAATTTAATTATGTACATGTATTTTAAATAATATTTACAATATTATGAAAATATAAGAGATTGGAAAATATAAAGAATAAATATATTGAATAGTTTATACAAGTATAGTACACAATGAGTGCCCAAAACCTAATTTTTGCATCTTAATTCCAATTTGAATGAAACCACTTCATTAACAACTTATTTAATTTATGAACTATAAAGGTGAGTTTGGTCAATTTTGAATATGTATGGAGAAGATACATGTCTACAAAGTTTTCTTTGTGCCTTTTTATTCTGTGTGTCCTGAGCATGCTGTGCATTATTTTTGAGTGAAAAAAATTTTATATTTTTATTTGTTTTTTATATAAAATATTGATGGTTCAAAGTTTATTGATTTAATGAGTAAAAATGAGAAATAAAATAGGTCCCAAACTATAATTATTGACCCATAAAATTAGGGGTTTTGAATGTATTCTCTGTACAATCGACCATCCTATCTTCCCTTATTTTATTCCTTGTTTATCAAGTCATCATGATGACTGGGTCTTGGAGTCTAGGGTCACTCAATGTCTTTGACACCTCATTCTTTTTCTTTTCCTTTTCCTTTCTTTATTCTTTTTATTTTGGCATAAATACAGTATATTGTACAATATTTTTATATTATCTATACATGATTAATTGTGAATTATTAAGTGTTTATTTTCATAAATTAATGATGTATACATGCATTTAACCAGGGATGTAAGGCCAAAATGAAAGAATAAATGTGATGAAATGAGGATTCATCACCTTGCTATCAAATATCCTCGCAAAAATATCATTGCGAGGACATAGCAAGGACTTTGTAAGATAAACATATTATTGTAAGGATATTTACCTTCGATAAATTAGCTATATAAATGATTTATATCCATTCTAGAACCTTTTATTTAATGAGTCAACTATGTTTATTAATATTGTTTTATCCCATAAGAGGACTAAATAGAGAAAATTCAATTCTTGTAAGGACCTTCTGGCCAATAAGAAGAAAAAAGACATAATATCTGTCAAAGAAGTAAAAAAACCACATAAGTGCAAGCAGCAAGAGAAGGCACAATATCCACAAAATAAGTAAAATAACCAAATATATGCAAAGTAATCAATGAGTTATAGAAAAATCAACAATGTTGTAGAGAATTTACAACCAAAAAATGAATTAATAAGTTATATTTTTTAACCACTAAGATGCGAGGTTACCCTTAATTCTTATAAATATGCATTTGCCTTTATATTAAAGGATGCATATTGAAGCATCTCTTTTGGATTTTATTATTCATTTCGACAGTTGTGAGAGTTATGAGTCAGAAATAAAAAAAGATCAAAAATAATGTTGGAATAAATATGTGTAGCTTTAACTTGGACAAACTTAAGTCATTAAGGACTTGCCTGAACGTGCGAGAAATTTACATGATGCATCACTCTACATGCGTGCCTACGAATTCTATCATTTTTACTGACAAACTTTAATTTGATAATCAAATCCAAGTGTGGATTTATCTATCATTTTGTTTATTTTTCATGTTATATTATATGAATGATGGATAATTTATGCAAAGTATTCACAAAGTACTTAATATTCACTTACATTTCATCAGAAGTTCATTATTAAAACATAGGAATAATACATGCCTCAACCTTCATTGTATTTTCCTCTAGATTTCCATGGACCATGTATAATGAGCTCCTCCTTCCTTATCGCACAAGGAGGAGATGGAGAGGGAAAATAAGATAAACACCATTAATAACTTGCTTGAAGATAACTACATATATCATTTTATGCACATAGAAGTGATTCATATCTTCTTGAATTAATTAGGCTAGACAAGGAGAGCTTTTCATAATAGGTCACTAGCAATAAGGTTGATGAAGCTATCACATGACACACTATCAACAACAAATCAGAACTTCATGTGGAAATCTCAACCAGATTATGTTCTCCACAAGAGCATGGAGGGAAAAACACGTCGACGGGAGAATTGCATTTCAGTTTCAATAAAACACGTACTTGACTATCACATTCTTATATAGACAATATTTCCTATGTAATTTTTAAGTATAATACATTAGAGCATGGCATCGATTTTTTTTCGAAATTAGGTCGAATTTCGGCTTCGACATATGAGCGAAATTGCTGAAATGTCAGCCTTTAGGGTTGTCGATAGAAGCATTGGTGACCGACATGGCTGAAATTTCAACTGAAATTCGATCGAAATTCGGCAGTCACCGATATGGTGATCAAAACCAATATTCAAGGCCTTGGATTAGAGTGCTATTTTGTATGCACTTAGTATTGTGCAAATAAATTTACATTAGGTAGAAATAGACTTAATGTATGAATAATAGAATAAAAGGAATTTCTTTTAAATTAAATTAACGAAATCATGGAATGTAATCCTTCACTCGCCATTGTTTTGGGGTAGTCCATACAGAATTGCATCCCAATCCCAATCAACAATATATTTAAAAAGAAGCAACGTGAATAAAATCTCCAAATGGAGTCAACAATGTCGATTACAGAATCATTGCAAGGCGTTGAAACGATTCAGAGGACTTCAAATGTTCGATTCGGCCTGTCTGTCCCAAATAAGTACTCTTATCGTAAATTTTACGTATAATAAGTACTTTTATTGTAAATTTTACGTATTATGGGCATACGCGCAATGGATGGTAGGGACTTGTGTGTGCACAAAAAACAAAGGAAGAGGAGGAGAAAATTATCATCCCTTCGTTGACGGGAAAGGAAACCCATTGGAAAGGGGAGCGAGAAGGTGCGAACAGAAGAGAAAGAAAGCAGAGGTGTGCTTGACCACTCTCCCAATCTCCCTTCTTCTCCTCCCACGGAGAGGTAGAGATCCGGTGCAAAATCCCCTTCTCCGTTCTTCCCATTGACAGAGGTGAGCAAAGATGACGAGCTTGAGCCTGGACAAGATGGCGGAGCGCCAGAACTTCAGGAATCTCTGGCATTCGAGCCTCATGAACACCATCCAGGACGACACCCCCTGTCAGCATCTCTTCGTAAAATCTCTGTTTCCCGTCTTTAGTGTCGACCAAATCTTTTAGATCTCTGATGGTTTTCTTTTTCTTGCCTGGCAGATTGCTGCTTTGCGCTGTGGTGGTGAGTGGGTTTCTATTATTTTTCTGTTGGTTTCTCCAAGAGGCGTGTTAAGGTAAACAGAAAAGGTGGGGTTTTTGCTGGGAATGTTTTTGGGGGTCGATCTGAGGATAATGGTTGGAGATGGGGATCTGATAGACGATGGGAAGAGGATGCAATCTTTCTCACCTCTTCGGAAGGAGGATAAAGTGCAAATCCTCTTTAGATAAATCTTTGGTGATAGCATGATTACTGTTCCTCATAGGTTATGGAAAGAAGAACAGCAAGAATAGTAGTGCTATTCTATTTGGGTTGTTTTTTCTTTTTGATTTTTGGTCTGCATCTGGGACATTTTCTTCCCTCTCCGATGATGGGTGTCTCCTTTTTTGTCAACCGACCACAGTTAAGTTGAAAGGGGAGAATTTTAGTTTCATGGAATTTCGTTGCTCTTGTGAATTCTTGCCTTGATATCCTTGGCGTTGAAGGGAAAACAACAGGGGGAACTAAGAATGTGAGGGGAAGGGCACTGACAACCTGTTTAATGTGGTTGCAAGAATGGAGGGCGGGGGGTTGACTTAAGCTGGTGACTTTGTTGGGAGTTGGAGGAAAGTGAGCAACAAGGAACGGTTAATAATTTGATAATAATAAGAGAATAAATTCAATCAATCATGCTTTTAGGAGATGAGCGACAAGAAAAGGCTAATAATTAGTGATGATGAGAGATAAACCATCATTTTTATGAGATGCGAACTAGTGCAAGGGTGTAATCAGTGTAGCTGAAGTGGTGGTGCCTCTACTCCAGGCTTGAATTCCTCATTGAGGAAAAGGCATTCACGCTTGCTGTCGTAAAAAAACTGGGTTTGTATTCCAGCACAAGTTTAGATTTATGTACATAATTACTCAAATTGACCCAAATCTTGGCAGGTTTCTGTTTAAACTAGGCTTAATTTAATTTCAAGTTCTTGTTGTTGTACTTACTTATTTGTGTTTTTTATAATATTATTAAGAGATTTTTACCTCACGAACCCTGTAAACTTTGTAAATTGCCTTCTCAACATTTGAAACATCGATATTCCTCCCTCGACCCCGTAAACTTGTTGACCCTTACCTCACAAACCCCACAATTAACTCTCATCCATTTATGTTGAAGGGAATAACTGAGATAACTTTAATCAAACCCTAGAACTCTCTTATATAGGAGAAAAGCTCTATGGGTAAATTACAGAAAAAGGGACAATTAAAAAAAGAAACCAATAACTTAATTACTCTAATACTCCCCTTCAAGCTGGAGCATATATATCTATCATGCTCAGCTTGGAACAACACAGATGAAAAGAACCTCTAGCAAGAGCCTTGGTGAACATGTCTGCAATCTGCTCTCCTGATGATACATAAGAAGTTGAAATAAGCCCCTTTTGAATTAAGTCCCGTGTATAATGACAATCCACTTCAATGTGCTTTGTCCTTTCATGGAAGGCTGGATTATTGGCTATGAACAAGGCTGCCTCATTATCACATTTAAGATGCATGGGAAGAGGTACTTCAATAGTTAAATCAGTCAAGACCGATTTAACCCACATCATCTCAGCACTACCTTGGGCCATTGCCCTATATTCTGACTCTGCACTGGATCGAGCCACGACAGTTTGTTTCTTACTTTTCCATGCTACTGGTGAGCTGCCAACAAACACAATAAAGCCTGAAGTAGACTTTCTATCATTAGGGCACCCGGCATAGTCTGCATCAGCACAACCTGTGACAGATATAGAGGTATCTTTCCTAAACAGAAGACCAGTACCTGGAGACGACTTCAGATATCTCAAGATCATAAAAACAGCATTCATGTGAGCCTGTCTGGGTTGCTCCATAAATTGACTTACCCTACTGACAGCAAAGGATATATCTGGTCGGGTAATAGTGACATATAACAACTTCCCCACGAGCTCTCTATACCGTCTCTTGTCCACCTCCTCAGAGTCATCATCATAGAGTTTGACATTAGGATCCATAGGAGTAGTAGCTGGTCTACATCCTGCCATTCCTGTCTCATATAACAGATCAGTAACATACTTCCGCTGTGTCATTACCATGCCTTGCTCATTTCTTGCAAACTCCAATCCCAAAAAATAACGAAGTGTACCCAGATCCTTCGTAACAAACTGCTCACTAAGAAAATCCTTGGCCGCTTGAATGCCCTGCTTATTACTACCAGTGATAACAATATCATCCACATATACTAAGATGATCACAATACCTTACTGGTCTCTCTTTACAAAGAGAGTATGATCTGCTGTAGATCTGACGAAGCCCTTCTGTTCAATCAGCTCCGAGAGCTTCTGAAACCAAGCCCGTGGACTCTGCTTCAGGCCATATATGGCCTTATGAAGACGGCACACCATACTGGACTCCCCCTCAGCAGCAAACCCTGGTGGCTGCTGCATATAGACCTCTTCCTGCAAGTCACCATACAAGAAAGCGTTCTTGACATCTAACTGAAACAGAGGCCAGTCACGGACAATAACAACTGCAATGAGAATCCGTAAGGTAGAATGACGGGCTACTGGAGAAAACGTCTCCTGATAGTCCACCCCATATGTTTGGGTGAAGCCACGAGCAACCAACCTGGCTTTGTATCTATCAACCGTACCATCAGCCCTATGCTTAACAGTAAAAACCCATTTGCTTCCGACTATGGACGCACCTGGTGGAGGATGCACAACACTCCACGTACCACGTGACTGCAATGCCGCCATCTCCTCTTCCATAGCCAAACGCCATGGACTGCTCTGTAGTGCCTCCTGATATGACCTTGGGATTTCCACTGCTGATAACCCAAGGACGAACTTGCGAAATTCCGGGGACAACCGCTCCAAACATGCCTGTGATGCAAAGTCCATCCCATATTTGGGATTCATTGTCCGCGCACGCTTTTGCCTTCTATGGGCAATAGGAAGATCAAGATCATCAACTGGAGTAGTGGTAGTATCATCTGTGCCCTGTACATCTGTCTGCGCATGCAAATCACCCGTGCCATTAGTAGTACTCAAATGTTCATTACATACCTCGGGCGTGCTGGATGATGGAGGAGGCACATGAGCAGAGGGTCGAAGTTGATAGACCTGAGGATAAAAAGTAGAAGGTGGTGGTGGAGGTGGTGGTGGTATAGGCTGTGGTGGTGGTATAGGCTGTGGTGGTGGTGGCAGAGTAGAGCATGGTGGAGGGGGGACATAGATATCATCTCCTTCGTCTGAATGAGTGAGGCTGTCACCTGTAGGAGAGAAATACATAATGGACTCAAAGAAGGTGACATCAGCACTAACATGGTACCGTCGTCTAACTGGATCAAAACACCGATACCCTTTTTGGATTTTGGAATAACCCACAAAAACGCATTTGACAGCTCTGGGAGAGAGCTTGTCAAGACCAGGAGAGAAGAGATGAACAAATGCAACGGAGCCAAAGACGCGAGGTGTTAGTGAGAAAAGATCCTTCTCGGGAAACGCAATCAAGAATGGGATCTTCTCTCCTAACACTGATAAAGGCATACGGTTGACCAGATAGCAAGCAGTTAGAACCGCATCCCCCCAATAGGAGTGAGGGGCACGACTCTGAATCAAAAGGGTCCTGGTGATGTCCAACAAATGACGATGTTTCCGCTCAGCTACCCCATTTTGTTGGGAAGTGTAAGCACATGACTTCTGATGCACAATTCTTTGAGACATAAGGAATTTTGAGATATGAGAACTACATAATTCAAGAGCATTATCAGACCGTATGAACTTCACTCGAGCAGAATAAATATTTTTTATTTCAATAATGAAAAACTGGATAATAGACGCAGCATCAGACTTATTTTTAAGTAGAAAAACCCAACATAACCTAGAAAATTCATCAACAGCAACAAGATAAAACCTGTGTCCTTGAAGATCAGGGACACGACTGGGACCCCAAATATCAAAATGTAACAGCTCAAACAGACCATGACGACTTGGACCTATACGACTCGGAAATGACGACCTGTGATGTTTGCCAAGTTGGCATGCCTCACACTGAAAAATTAGACTTGGGAGAAATCTGTGGGAGAAGATGAACCATCTTTTGCAATGGAAGATGGCCAAATCGAAGATGCCAAGTGTAGGGTGACACCGATCCAGCCTTCATAGAAGAGACACTAGCATAGGGAGATTGCACCAGTCTATAAAGACCCCCTTGCTCACAGCCAGTTCCAATCACTTTGCCCGTTAGTATGTCCTGAAACACAAGAGCAGATGGGTCAAATATGGCACGACAATGTAAATCTTTAGTGATTTGACTAATGGATAGTAGATTCATGGAAAAGTCAGGAGCATAAAGAACGTTCTGAAGTCGTATCCCAGGGGTCAATTGCACCTCCCCTGACCAGTAATGGGATAGTGTGTTCCGTCAGCAATTACCACGGAGCGTCCTGTCTGAGTCACAGTAAAATCATCCAATTGCTTTTTGTCACCACATAAATGGTGAGATGCTCCTGAGTCCATAATCCATTCTGATAGATCTGCTCTGTAACAACTAGTAAGTGCATACGTTGTACCTGAAGAGGATGCTGATGCTGAGCCGGCTATCTCTGAAGATCCTGAAGTACCAGCTGGTCCCTGGCTAGGCATGATCTCCCGGAGTCTCGATACTAACTCCTCAAACCTCTGATCCGCAACTAGGGAAGGACCCCCTTCCTGCTGAGCCTGCTCCGCCACACGTGCCGTAGTAGTAGGAAACCCATGCTTAGAATAGCGTGTTTCCTCAGTGTGTCCAGTCCTGCGACAGTAGGTGCACGGCTGTCTAAGAGGTCTGTTACCTCCTCCTCGACCACGACCACCTCTTCCTCTGAAATGGGAGTAGCCTCCTCTGCCGCGAGAAGAAGCCATGGCTGAAGGACAACAATAACCTGTAACTGGGGTTACACAATCAGACGACGATGTCTACTTGTACATAGACACAAAGCGGTCACGTGCACAGAACATGTGAAGCACGGCTAGGGCATATAGTGCAGATCATGTGAACTTGTGAAGAACGGCTGGACAGAACTTGTACTTCAAGCTTTGTGCGCACAGGACTTACGTGCTCTTGGAAAACGCACATGCACATGCGACTAATGTGCGCACAGGACTTGCGTGCTCTGGAAAACGCACACGCACATGCGACTATGCCCAGCGATGGAAAACGCACACGCACATGCGACGGCTTTGCATCGCCAGGCGATTAGGGCGAGTAGGATTGGCTAATCGCCACAGTACTCCAGGACTTCAGGGCGATTAGGGCGATTAGGATTCAAGCGGCTAGGGCGTGATGGCAATCACCAAGTCTGAGTTGGCGATCAGAGATGGCAATCGTCAGGAGACCGGAGGGGCGATCACGGCGAAGCCAGAGGCGCGATTATGCCCAGCGACCAAAGAAGGGGCTTCACGGCGCAGAGCCCCTCGCACCCAGCGAAGCAAGAGGCGACGCGATTAAAGACGAAGCGCGCGATCAGCCGCCCAGGCGCGCGTGAGCGCGAGCGGCAGCCCAGCCGCGCGTGCGGCGGCGCGTGGGGCGTCACGATGGGGAGAGAGAGAGGCCAGCAAGTAGGGTTAGGGTTCGAGAACTCCCGGCCTAGGACCGTCGCTCTGATACCATGTTGAAGGGAATAACTGAGATAACTTTAATCAAACCCTAGAGCTCTCTTATATAGGAGAAAAGCTCTATGGGTAAATTACAGAAAAAGGGACAATTAAAAATAGAAACCAATAACTTAATTACTCTAACAATTTACCTGTTAAATTTAGCTGAATTCCATTAAAATGAGGTACATATTGACCTCTTTGTTTAAAAAATTTACAAACAATGCTATCCTCCTCCTTACATCTCATTCCTCTCCCCCTCCACCTCCTCCACATCCCCTTGCTCCTCCACCTGCAACCGCAACTACTCCACCAACAACCGCATCTGTTCCTCCAGCCACTCTCTCCCTCCACACCACCTGTAGCCGCAACTGCTCCACCCACAGCCGCAACTGCTCTTCCAGCCTCCCCAAACCCTGACCTCCTCCTCTCCCCCGCCTCCTCCCCATCTCCCTCTCCCTCCTTTGTTTCGCTCGCCGTCGCCTCCTCGACCTCCTCTTCTCCCCCACCTCCTCCCACTCTCCCTCTCCCTCCTCTATTTCGCCCGTCACCGCCTCCCCAACCTCGACCTCCTCCCCTCCCCTGTCCTCCACCGCCTCTTCCTCCTCCCCCTTGTTCCTTCGTCGGAGACCTCGATGAGGCCATGGCTTTGTTCATGACTCCCAAACGTGAACCCTCTTCCTTGATGTCATCCTTGAATCCATGTTCGTCGATGCCCTCATGAAATCCGGCCGCTCCAGCGATGCCCTCCAGGTGTTCTTTGATGCCCTCATGAACCCGAGGAACCAGAGGAGGAAGGACAACTAACCTGATGAACCACATGCCCAGCGTACTCCTATATATTTGTTTAGAAATCTCAAATATTCCATCAATCGATTCAAGAAATTGTCTCAAAAAATTGGAAAAAATCATTTTCATAATGGAAGACATGGTTTATTTATGAAAACATGATTTTTTTCTGTGATTCGGTGGATGAATGGAGATGAGGTGAAGGGAGAGAAAATAAAGAGGAGGAGGAAGAAGAGGAATGGAAGAAGAAGAAAAAGAGGAAGGAGATGAGGAGGTGGAAGATCCACTGTGGAATGCTTTCTGGTTAGATTAACTCATGTTATTAACTCAAGTAAAAGTAAAAGTAACGGCAGGGTCTGTGGGGTAAGACAGAGCAAGTTTACGAGGTCGATGGAGGAATATCGGTATTTCAAAGGTCGAGAATGTAATTTACAAAATTTATAGGTTCTGGGGTAAAAATCCCTATTATTAAACCCTTTACATGTTTATAAACTTGTCACATACTGTGGATGGAGACAACATTGGAACATCTTTGTACACCTATCCATTTATTAAGCGTATCTTTTTAAAACATATTTATCGAGTATATTTTAATTTCCGTATTTTTTAATCTTTTACTCTTTATTACTTATCAAAGTCTCTGAGTTTCTACAATGCTTGATTTTAGCACTCCTGATCGTGGTTTGCATAGTATTTTCCAAGTTTTTTTTGAAAGAAGTTTGAATTTGTTTCATTGAATTATTTTATTCAATTTTTGTCTATGTCACTTAAGTAAATTTTGTTGCACCCTCTTTTTCCTAAAAAAAAAGTAAATTTTGTTTTTATTTAACTTGTCTTTATTGTCAAACATATTATTACTTGCATCTGTTTTCTCAATTTTGGTTTTATTAAATGTTTATGACAATGAAACAATCAAGGAATTTTCATGTTTAATATAAACTCAAAATGGGTAATGATTTATAGGGTATCCATAGGGCCTTTTATATTCAACAGTTCAGAATTCTGATGGACTTTGTCGAGGAAGAAAGTAGATCTGACAACTAAACACACAAATTAGAACACATACGAATTAATCGAGCGTCGAAGAATATAGATGTTTTCAACTGAGGTTTCAACAATTTGATGTCTAGGGTTCATGGTAGAAAGACTTCTTGTACTAACGTGAAAATGGAATATAATGACATTACACACATATTTCTAGTAGTATGAATTACAATATAATAACAATTATAATGCATTGTCCTTAAAAAAACTCTTATATTGCATTGGGTTCCAAATGACCCATACATTAACAATCATTTTGATATACAGACCCACATTTAAGAAAATGGACCCAAGTCCAATTTTTGGGTGGAAAAAAGCCATTCAAGTGGACGACATCCACACATTATATTCATCCTATGGCTATTCAAAAAAGGAGCCATTCTTTTTTTTTTGAAATTAATTATTTTTGTGTTTGATTGTGCATTAGGCATAATCATTTCTTTTTTTTTGTTTTATATTGTGCATTACGTGTAATTGATTCTTTGAAGGCATATCTTACAAATTCATTTAGGTAAAAAATGCCAATGACTAAGTCAACCATGTGTTTGTTTTACGTGCTTTGATCAAGTTTTTTGGCTTTTATAATTTAGTTTTGTCAAGAATAGCATAAAATATATGTGAGAGGGAATGAAAAAAAGGGTAAATGTTTTTTTGGGATAAAAAAATCAACATATTCCATATAAAATTACGATCCTTGGCTACATTGCTCTTGGATCTCTGTGTTTTACCCAACTTTATTCTCTATGTGTTTTAGACAACTTTATTTTTGAACAATGTTATGAAAATGTTTTAGAAGTTCTTTATGCCTTGTGTTTCTTCAAAATTATTGCATTACCAACAAATTTGGTCCCAAAAGATATCATAGATGACTAAAAGTAATGAATTTGTTTGACTGAATATCATTCACTTTTTGTTGCGTAGATAGTTAAAGGTAAAGCAATGCTTCTTATTAATGTGTGTTGGAGTATGCATCCATAGATGGGTAATTGAATCCTAAGGGTCCAATTACCACATCCACAGGTTTAGTCCCACATCGTCTATGAGTGGGGACTTGGTCTTACTGGTGGGGCAATATAAGAAGTCTCACAATATTTGTATTCATTGAGAGAGAGAGAGAGAGTTCAATATGCATATCAACTTATTGAGGTGGTTCTCTGTGGTTTCATCATGCTCCTTATGATGTAGTGTTCCACGTTAAAATCCCGATGTTCTTTCATTTCTATATCATTTTATCTCTGATTACGCTTCTGCATTGTCTTCTTGTACATGGTATCGGAGCAAGTTCGATTCTTGGATTTTCATTCTTGAAGATTTTTTTATGTTCTATTCATGGATTTGTTCTTGAAGATTATTATGTTATATTCGTGATTTGTTCGTGATCTGCTCAAAATTCAAGAAAGTTTAGGGTTTATGAAACCCTAATTCTGAGAAGTATTCGAGCATCCAGAATGGCGTGTAAGAAAGTTGTAGGGTTCAATTTCTGAACTTCCAATTCTTCACCACATATTCCAGCAAGTTCCAGCAATTCTAGCGTGTTTTGAAGAAAATCTAAGGTTCCATGAAATCCTAATTTTCGTACGGCATCAAGTATCATAAGGTTGTGCATTTGAGCCAGTTCGCTCCACCACGACAAAGGTTGCATCTACATCACACGCAAGGTGAATATGGAAAGAAGTTGTTTTCTTAAGAAATTATCAAAGCATGCTCCTCTTTATATAGTAGAGGAGGCAAGTACAAGAATAGAAACAACCTATAAGGAATCAGTACAAAAATAGAAGAGAACTATAATTAAGTAGAGAATATTCCCTATAAGGAATATTCCTCATTTGTTAAAGTATAAGGAATATTCCTTATTCTTTAACACTCCCCCTCAAGCTGGAGCATAGATATCGATCATGCTCAGCTTCAACACACATCTATCAAATGCAGATCTAGGAAGTGGCTTCGTAAATATATCAGTTGTCTGCTCGGAAGACGAAACATGAGAGGTTGCCACAAATCCTTTCTGGATCATGTCTCTAGTGTAATGGCAATCTACCTCTATATGTTTGGTTCTTTGATGGAAGATTGGATTGTTGGCAATAAACATAGCTGCCTGGTTATCACACTGAAGTCTCATAGTAAGAGACACATCTACAAGAAGATCATCCATAACAGATTTGACCCACATAGCCTCCGTAGTGGCTTGAGCCATAGCTCGGTATTCAGACTCAACAAAAGATCTAGCCACTACTGTTTGCTTCTTGCTCCGCTAAGTAACCAGACTGTCACCAATGAAGACACAGATCCTGTAGTGGATTTCCTGTCTAGTGGACAACCAACATAATAAGCATCAGTATAGACAGTGACATCTAGGGACCCCTTTTTTAAGAAAAGAAGCCCTTTTCCAGGAGCCCCCTTGAGATGTTGAAGAATAGTCAGAGCTGCATCCCAATGTACTTTCTTCGATTTATCCATGAACCGACTGATCCTACTAATGGCCAATGCAATATCCGGACGTGTAACTGTAACATACAGAAGCTTGCCAACCAGCCCTCGGTATTGTCTTGCGTTAATATCCTCTGAGTCACTATCATGAAGACGAACACCTGGATCCATGGGAATATAAGCAGGCTTGGAGCCTAACATCCCGGTCTCCTGTAGCAAATCTGTAACATACTTGCGCTGACACATTACTAGACCCCTGTGACTTCTGGCAAACTCGATGCCTAGAAGGTAGCTAAAATCACCAAGGTCCTTGGTAACAAAATGCTTATCAAGGTAAGCTTTGGTCGTAGTAATGCCCTGAATATCGTCTCCTGTAACAATTATATCATCCACATAGACGAGAAGAATCACTCGGCCATGATTTGTCTTGCGCACAAAGATGGAGTGATCAGATGTAGATCGAATAAATCCCTCTCTCTCTATCATCTCTGAAAGCTTTTGAAACCAAGCTCTCAGACTTTGCTTAAGGCCATAGATAGCCTTGTGAAGCCGACACACCTTCTGACTATTCTCCCCCTCAGCAGTGAACCCAGGTGGCTGCTGCATATAGACTTCCTCATGAAGATCACCATATAGAAAAGCATTCTTGATATCAAGCTGATATAGTGGCCAATCCTTGCTGACAGCCACAACGAGAAGAATGCTAACTGTTGGGAGATGAGTGACTGGATAGAAGGTATCTGTGAAGTCCACATCGTATGTTTGGGTGTATCCTTTGGCCACCGGACGAGCCTTGTGGCGCTCAATACTGCCATCGGATCAGTGCTTGACTGTGAAAACCCAACGACACCCAACAATAGCTGCATCACTAGGAGGTGTCACAAGACTCCAAGTGCCTCTAGACTGTAAGGCATCCATCTCATCCTGCATTGCAATGCGCCATCTGTCATCTCGAAGAGCCTCATGGTGTGTCTGAGGAATTACCACAGCAAAAAGAGCTGACACAAACTGTCTGTAGCTCGGGGTCAATCTGTCCATAGAAAGGTGACCTGAAATAGGATGAGCAGTACACGTACGTTTGCCTTTCCTCAAGGCAATAGGAATATCCATATCATCATTAACATCATCTACAGAAGAGGCATCATCACCTGTAGGAACAACTACCGTGCTGTCAGTAGGAGTAGAGTGTTCAGGTGATACCTTAGGCGTGGTGGATGCTGACACATGCACTTGAGCAGGGGTTTCAGTAGTAGTAGGATTAGTTCGCCGGTGGTACACTTGCTTAAACCGATTGTTGTCGATGTTGAAATCGGTAGTGGGAGGCGAAGGAAGGTACACCTCCGTATCAGCATCAGTGGAATGTAATCTGGAACCAGTAGTGGAAAAATACGGAACTGACTCAAAGAAAGTCACATCTGCACTAATGTAGTAACGTCGAGCAGAGGGGTCATAACATCGATACCCCTTCTGAGTCCTTGAATACCCCAAGAAGACACATTTGACAACCCTAGGTGATAGCTTGTCATGATCAGGTGTCAACACATGAACAATTGACACACACCCAAATACTCGAGGGGCAACCGAGAAGGTATCTTTATCAGGAAACAAAATAGATAGAGGCACTTGCTCATCCAGTACAGTAGACGGCATCCGATTGATCAAATAGCAGGCTGTAAGGACAACATCCCCCCAATATGTATGTGGCGCGTTACTCTGAATCAGAAGAGTACGAGCGACATCAAGAATGTGACGATGCTTACGCTCAACAATGCCATTCTGCTGAGACGTGTAAGCACAGGAGGTCTGGTGAATGATACCACGATCTCTAAGGAAGGTGGATAGTTAGTGGGTACGGAACTCTAAGGCATTATCAGATCGCAAAATTTTCACTATAGCAGAAAACTGAGTTTTTATTTCTGTAAGAAAAGATCTCAATATATCCCCGACTTTAGACTTTTGCTTTAACAAAAAAACCCAACTCACTCTACTGTAATCATCAACGATGATAAAATAATATCGATGTCCATGTAAGTCAGAGACACGACTAGGACCCCAAACATCACAATGCAACAATTCAAAAATAGACGTACTGCTACGACTAGAAACTCTCCTAGGAAAGGATGACCTGTGATGCTTTCCAAGGGCACATGACTCACACTGGAATGTAGACTGTGGAGATATCTGAGGAAGAAGCCGACAAAGCTTATGTAAAGGCAGATGACCAAACCTAAGGTGCCACAAATATGCAGAGGACGTCATTCGCGAAGAAGTAGAAGCATTGCCAGCAAATGGAGAACGTACAATCCTGTAAAGACCCCCTTGTTCAAGGCCACAACCTAGCACCATGCCCGTCAGTATGTCCTGAAACACAACAGATAAGTGGTCAAAAATAGCACGACAGTTAAGTTCCTTTGTTATCTGACTAATCGATAACCGATTGAGAGGAAAATCTGGTGCTAGAAGGACTTTCTGCAGCGGCAACATCGGAGATAACTGAACCTCCTCCTGTCCTGTAACAGGGGAGTGGCCCCCATCAGCAAGGACCACAGATCGTCCATGAGCAACAGGCTGAATAGATCGAAACTGCTCTCTATCTCCGCAAAGGTGGTGCGACGCACCAGAGTCAACAAGCCAATCTACAAAGTCAGATGGTCTACTAGCAATATATGCATAGGCTATACCTGAGGAGCGAGCCATGGTAGCAGTATCGGAACCAGAAGTAGACTCAGAAGACTTTGACGCAAGCAGACGTCTCATCTGATCAATAATCTCTGGCTCAGTCATCTGTTCAGGAGCAGGAGTTGGAGCAGAACTCTCTGTCTGATCATCTGAATATTCAGCAACATGATGGGCAGTAGTCGGTGGACGGCCATGTAGCTTCCTGTAACATATGCTCTCAGTATGTCCGTGTTTCAGGCAGTAGGAACATTGTGGCTTGCCTCCTTTGTCGTTGCCACGTCCTCTACCTCTGCGTCCACGGGCACCAGAGAAGCCGCCTCGAGAGCTATTTTTAACTCTCCTCGTCCGCGATTTACCGCCATTATCGAGGTTGTATCAATATTAGTCGGAATTGCAATCCGACTCAACCTGTTATAGGCTTCCTCAATAGGAGGAATAACTGCTCCCGCAAGCATCTGGTTTTTAGTCGAATCATAAACAGAATCAAGTCATGAAACAAAATATGCCAACCATCATCTGATCTCTTTGTGTTTTCTGAGTAGGACAAGGACACAAAGGATGATAACTATGCAACTTCTCAAACATAGCCTTTAGGCTAGAGAAGTATGCATGAAGAGGTCGTCCCGCCTGTCGGATCTGATGAATATCCTGATATAGCTCTATGATCTTCGTCTCGTTTTGTACCTGTGAGTATGTCAAGGCAAGAGCGTCCCACATATCCTTGGCAGTGGGCTTATGAGCAACCTCATTGGCGATGCAACGAACAAGGGTTGAGGTGATCCAACCCTTAACAAATGCGTTATCCCTTTTCCAAGAAGAATACACATCACCAGTCTTCTCGGTGGGTTCAGGAGTCTTTAGAACATACTCCTTATCATAGGATTCCAGAAAATTGAGAAACTGTAGGGAGCATAACTCATAAATGGTTCCATCCATCTTCTCAATTGGTGTCGGGGTCTTCATATCATGTAAGGAACCCTGAGGAGCACTTGTAGCCTTGGAATCCTCGGCGGAAGCCATCAATCGAACCCAAAGAAGACAGAAATCAGATCTAAAAAAAATGATCTTCTTAGATCATAGAGAATCTATGGGCGAGATCGAGCACCACAAACCTCAATAAATCAAGAGGATTTCAAGAAATCCTCAATAGATGCAATAAACAAGAATCCTGTGAGGAAAGAAGAGCAACAGGGGCAGCTGCTGAGCCCTGCCGGCGCCGCTTGCTACTGCTGGAAGGGACTGCTGTTGTGAAAGGAATATTTTTTTGGTTAGGGTTTCAAGGAGAGTAGAGAACCACGGTCTAGGACCGGTGCTCTGATACCATATGGAAAGAAGGAAGTTGTTTTCTTAAGAAATTATCAAAGCATGCTCCTCTTTATATAGTAGAGGAGGCAAGTACAAGAATAGAAACAACCTATAAGGAATCGATACAGAAATAGAAAAGAACTATAATTAAGTAGAGAATATTCTTTATAAGGAATATTCCTCATTTGTTAAAGTATAAGGAATATTCCTTATTCTTTAACAGTGAACAATGCTTCGAACCACAACAACAGTAGGGGGTATACCATATAGGTGTCCTTACATCATCCGATCAACGCTCTTCACGCGCAAGGTGCACCTAGCACTGGTAACTCTATCTCTGGCTATCCTATAGGCGTCTGGTAGTAGGAGATCCCGACCCCCATCTCCTTCGCACATGCCCATACCATCTCCGATGACAGTAGTAAGTTATACCCACAATCATGTGATGGGTTCTTCCCGATCAGGTGGTGATGACCACCGTATTAAGATGGAGGAGGCGATCACTACACAACATCTTTGCACCTTTCAAGTTCCACATGACATACCTCTCTAACATCTCACACAACTCCCCCTTCAGGCTATCACCCCCGATCAGGCGACCATGCAATGCACCTACTCATGGGGACGATGCATTGCGAGAGTTGGTGGAACTAGGGTTTTATCGAATCCCATCTTTTCAACAGCGTCATGAGATGGAGATCATGACATCAACTCAAGTCGACAATAATTAAGACCCCTCTTCCTCGCGCATCCGATGCCCTTGCTTGCACCTACATCAATTAGTGGCGACAATACTCCATATTTCCCAATCTCGATACAACACACTCATGGGCATCTCCAGGTGGCGGCGGCAACCGTGCACGAGGAAGAACCCATCGGGGGTAAGCATATTTTGAAGGATGGGGATTCCCTACATGGAACCCTAAGGGTTTCTATTATAACGCAATGGGCCCATGGTTGCTTTATTATAAAAAAACAGGGAAGAAAAAGAAGAGGGGGAGGAGTGCTATTGGGCTCATTAGGCTACTTATGTATTAAAAACAAATGGATTGGAGAAAAGGAAAAAAGGGTTTAGAAGATTATGGGCCAAGTGGGCTACTGCTGCAGATAAAAAAAGGGTAGAGGCAACAACCTTTCAGCTCCAGATAAAAAAAGGGTAGAGGCAACAACTTTTTAGGGCCTAATTGGGCTGTAGTGATTTCAAAAAAAAGAAGAAACTTTTTTGGGAAGAAAAAGACTATCGTATAAAAAAAGGTGTGCGCAAATTTTTTCAATGAAAATTGATTTGAAAGGAATAGAAAAGCTGATTGAAAAAAATGGCTTATTGAAAAAAGAGGAAGAGATTTTGTTTTTTCCCATCTCTAGTTCTCCCAAATTGGTCGAGCGTCTTATTTTTTGACAAGTATGGGAGAAAGGTAGAGTATTTTTTAAGGGGCTTCATACTATTGATTTGGGTCCAGTGTTTTCATGTGGACCATGTATGACAGAGATCTATGTTAGAGGCTTGATATGGAGAGATCCATAAGAACTCCAGAGTAGAGATTCCATTCTCTGAGCCAGTGTGGGAGAGACTCAGTTCTTCGATGAGGAGACTCACTTCAGCCTCATCTCCAGCAACTGTGGATTCCGACAAGGATATTTCCACGACTTTCTTCAATTTGTCCTTCGAGAGATGGAGTAGTTGCATGTCAACGTTCTCCGACAAGGAGACTCATTCCGGTACAAGTGGTTCTGCGCGGTACAGAACACACATTCTCCAATGAGGAGACTTGGTTCAATTACATGGTTCTGACAGACGTAGTACATAACACATATTCTCTGGTGAGGAGACTCGATTTACACTCTAGCCCTTCAATTCCTCCTAACCAGCACGACATGAGAAGCAACATCATCAGCATGCAACCATCATAGTATGTATTGAGATTGTTGAGTTGATATTATATGTAGTGTCTTGTATTTTGTGAGTAAGTGATTTCTTTTTATTTGTCCAAGTTGAGCATTGCATGCTCCAGCTTGAGGGGGAGTGTTGGAGTAACTATGCATCTATGGGTTGATAATTGGATCCTTATAAAGATATTTTTGTGGCTGATGAGGAGAGGATAACTTATGATGGGTTCTATAAGAGTAGGATCTTCCCCGGATGCGAGTAGACGTGCATAAGATGTAGTGAAAACATCGGAAGATGTTGGGCATCTCTTTTTCAAGTGTCCCAGATCTAGGGAGACGTGGGAGAGAGCTGGTTTGCCAAGGGTAAGCAAGGACAATTTTGAGTCCTTATGGTGTTGTTTTCAAGGAGGAGAGGTTTTACGCGGAGAATGTACTTGAGCATGCTAGAGCTCTTTGTAAGAGTTAGCATTTGTAAATATGCATATAATTTTTATTAATATATTCTTTGGATGGATCTCTAAAGGAGGGCCATCCCATTTCTCTCAAAAATCTTGTAGTTTGTGATACTTTCCTCTGTTGTATCCTTAAACATGGCTTTATAGCAAGCTCTTTTAAGTTTAAGCTTCTCTTGCACCCATGCACTCCACCACCAAGCCTCCTTATGGCATGGAACTCCTCCTTTAGACTTGCCTAGCATCTCTTTCGCTACCCTTCGGATACAAGATGCTATCACCTCCCACATCTCGTTTGCACTTTCGTTACATTTCCAAGATAAGTCTTCCAAAAACCTTCTCCTTAAAGCTTGCTTTCTTCAATTGAAGATTCCATCATCTAGTTTTAATGGTTTTGAGAACCATCCTTTTCTTTCACCCTCTTATTTGCACATCCATAACTAGCAATTGATGCTGAGATGTCAAACTCTCTCCTGAGATTATTTTGCAGTCTTTGCATCTCAATCGATCTCTTCTCCTCATTGCAAAGTAACCTATCTACGTTTTAGTTGGGCCACTCTTATAAGTAATTAAATGTTCCTCACTCTTCTTGAAGAGAGTGTTTGATATGAAAAGGTCGCAAACCGTTACAAAATCCAGAATGACTTTTCCCTCTTCATTTCTATCCCTGAAGTCATGGCCCTTATGGACATTAGCATACCTTGAAGCATCATTTCCCACATGTCCATTGAAATCTCCACCTATGCAAATAATCTATATGTTTGGGATTCCATGGATAGTCTCATCCATATCCTCCTAAAAATCTTGTTTATTCCTTTCTTCTAAACGAATTTACGGTGCATAAACTGAGATGATATTTATGATTTCTTCTCTAAACACCAATTTTGGCAATGTAATCCAATCTCCAAATCTTCGCACCTCAACCACACTATCCTTCGAATTCTTATGAATAACCACATATACACCATTTCTACCCTTCTCTTTACTTGAACACCATAATTTAAAGTATGTTTTCCCGATCTCCATTGCTTTCTCTCTAATCCATTTATCTCTTGAAGACATAGTATCCGAATCTTCCTTTTTTCCCATCGTATCTACCAACTCCATCGATCCGCCGATCAAAGTATCTATATTCCAACTACCTATATGTAACTTCTTTTACGACCTTTCTTAGATTAGCTTCTTTACTTGCATGCGTCCATTATGTGAGAACCCTTGCAAATTTTGTACTGCATCTGGAGGACAATGCAACGAAACTAGCTTATTTACCCGAATGCATTGCTCATGCGAGAACATTGTAAATTTTGAACCACATATGGATAGTGTTCAGAAATGCGGTCCATGTGGTCGTATTTGTGTATTCGGTCACTTGATCGAAGAGCATATGCCATATACGATAATATGCAGTCAAAACGCATATGCGGTCCGAATATGTGACATATGTGGCCGCATATCTGATAGGATTCATGTTAATCCATGGCATGTTGTTGACACATTAACTCGATTTTTTTTCGAGCAACGCTTATATCATGACTTACATTGATGTATCTTTTCATTATTCTCGTATATGTTGCATTTGAGAATATAATCTAGGGTATTTTTTCTCATATACATTTTCCCATTGTTTTGAACACTTATTAATAATCTATTTACTGCATTTTGAATTTTCGATCTAATGAAATTCATTCTAGTTCTTCAAATAAAACATGAAATAATTGACTGACAGTCTAGCACTTTACATTTTTGTGCTTCTAATAAATTTTATATGCAAATACAAATTTTCCCTATATTTTGTGTTAAAATATTCTGTCCGCATATGTGTATAATTTTGGGTGTATGTTTCGTATACCTATGATTATTATTTAGCTATTGTTATCTATAGGATCTATATTATACATTAAAGGTTTTCTTATAGAATTCATGTGTTCCCTTGAATCCAAATTTGTATATGTATTTATATGCATTAAATTCAAAATACACATTAAAAAATAATTAATTTATACTATCATGCTTATATATCTTATTGATTATATTATCTTATATGAAAATTTTGATTTTGGATTTTGTTAGATCATCAACTTTTTTATATAATCACATTTTATTATTTATTTTATAATATTTTAAATTAAAATATTATAAGCCGCATAAACCACATATACCTCCATATACTCCTCTGCATATCCGCTTACTCGCTTTATACCGCATGACCGAACAAATACCACATACCGCATTTCTGAACCTTGCCTACAGAGTTGTTTGTAGAACTTCACAAAATGTGTATGAGTGGAAACCTTTTGTGCTACTTTAGTTAAAGACATAAGTGAATCTTGTCACTTGTCCTTGATGTTTATTATTAGTGAAACTGAAGTCATTATAAATTTTCATATGCATGTCTATACCATTAAGCTTTATGCTGAAATTAAAAGCATTTTTAATTTCGTGAAGTCTCCTTTACTTTTCTGTAAATGACTTTTGATGATAATGCAACACTTAATAAAGATAACCATCCATTTAGAAATTATATTGATCGATTATATTTTTCATGTTTGTGCTGTATTATAGTGGGCCATGTGTATCATACTTGCTCCGCAAACGTGCACTTTACGGTGACATGTCAAGGTAAATGAAATTTATTGGATATTATTTACTTTAGTATGACATCTGGGCCATGTTCAAAGATTCATTGCTATATTAATGCTATTCACTGATCTTCTCATCATACAGAATTTCTTCCTTTATTTTTTTCGGACAGATATGTTTGTTGTGCTGGGTATCTTCCATGCAGCGGCAACTGTGGAGAACGCCATTGCCCTGAGTTTTGTCTTTGCACTGAGGTAGGATATTTCTCCTCTTTGCATTCTTCCAAAATTATCACAAGCAATATCTTGCATTTTTTTCCATTTGTTAAAAATTTTCTTCAATTTGAGATTTAATTGTGAAATTTTTTTTTCTATTTGAGACTTAATCGACACTTGAAGCATGTTCATCAGAGCTTTATCTTTCTTTACCAAACAATATCTTGAATGTGTCGTAATCTTGTTTCATCCCGGAATCTGTACTCAAGCTAATGCAACACAAATGTCCTTTTGTCATCATTATAACATGCATGCATGTGTATGTCCTGAAAATTCCATGAAGTCATTTATCATGGAAACAGATGCTGCCATTAATTGTCATTTATCATGGAAACAGATGAAGTCATTTTTTTATGTTATAATCTGATAGTTTTTTATGTGGGAAAAGGCTTTGTTGTTGTGTTGTTGTATAATCTGATTAATTTTTATGTGAATTTTGTACAAATATGTTGATTGGATCATGCTTACATATGTTGATCCGGATTTATGCATTCCTAATAATTATGTTGCATTATTCATAATTTGTATTTTGTAATGGTTACACTGCATGTAAAATGATTCCATGAAATCACTTTATATTATGGTAATCCAAACATGGCTTAAATGATCATGGAACACTACATAGAGTCCTGAAGAACCCTATATAATGTCACTCTCCGTTGGATATGACCTATGTTTGCCTTTTCCCTTCCCTTATATTCTAAGGTCCCCGAACTCCTCAACTCCATTTCCTGTTTCTATTGCTTCATCCTCATAACCTGAATGTCTTACTGGTTTCATTCTTCACTATAATAAATGTCAAGTTGTATTCTCCTAGTCATTGTCTCAAAACCAGAAGCCACTTGATTATCGGACTTGAGTCAAGATATAATAGGAGTTGCGATATCTGCACTTCCACTGGTGATATCACTAATAATATCTGGTACAATACAAATGCGATAATATGAAATAATGTTCTTTCTCCATCTCCTTTGAACAGAATCAAGAATCACAATTTCTAAATGATTTGCTTGTTCTCCTATTTTGAAAATTTTAATTCTCTTTGAAAAGAATATTTGAATTTATGTGTCTTTCATAGACCAATTGAAGCTCAAAGTGCTGGTATGCAATAGTTTTTCAAAATTCCAGACAATTTTAGGTTCAACATGTGCAAAGAAGACCCTTTCATTCTAAGGTTCATAAGAGGGGTCAGAGAAGATCATAAATATTGGAAGGAGTTTGTTAGAAAAATACAACTTTTTATATTTAAGTTAGGATACAACAACAACAACACCAACAACAACAAAGCCTTTTCCCACAATTAAGTAGGGTCGGCTACATGGATTCTTCGCCTCCATTCAGATCTATCTTGGGTCAATATTTAAGTTAGGATACTGTCCTAAATTTGTTTTTTGTGGAAGAAAAAATCCGTATAGCCAACCCCACTCCAATTTTTTTATGTTATGTGAAGCGTGACGGGGATCTTGTTTGGTTACTAAGAAAGGAATATTGCGAGGAAAAATAAATTCAATTAGTTGGACCCTTTGTAGATGATATGATTTGAATTAAGCCTAAATTGCTGGGAAAAATAATTAAATGAGGAAGCTAAATTATACGTTTTTTTAAATAGATGAAGAAAAATGATAATTTCATAGGTGTGTTTATTTTCATGCTTTAGAAAAGCTTTTTTTTCTAGAAGCACAGATACATATGGCTGTTAATTCTTATTTTTTTCGGAGCCGTTCCACTTCATATTTGCATAGAGTTGATTTTCATGTTGAATATAATTCCATTTATGACTATAGGTGTGCCTTTGCTTCGGCAACTCTGTTGCTTCGACCCGTTTCTTGCTTCAAGATGAATTCAATATCCAGACTACCAAGTGTGACAACTGCATCATTGTAATTCTCTCTCTCTCTCTCTCTCTCTCTCTCTCTCTCTCTTCCTCTCTATCACACACACATACACACACAGACTCACACATGCACCCAGATGCACACTCGTGCGCACACGCACACGTTCAGGCACTTGTAGTGCCTCACTGGTGGCTCTGCTTAATATATCGATGTGAACCTTGTAGAGGAAAAATTGCAGGTGTTATTTTATTAATTCTGTTCAATTGTACACGGAAGGAATATGTGTGCACAGAAAATAGAGGGGTGTGTGGTTCTTTGAAGTTACCCCGAGTTCTCCATAATCTACAACCTTGAGGAGAGACATGATACCTATTCTCTGCTTAAAAACAGTTCTACGAAGATTGTTTATCTGATTTATTTTTTCCCTGCATCCGGCGGGAAAAAAATGCAGGGCTTCATGTTTTGCCTCCAACAAATAGCATGCATCTTCTCGATAGTTGCTTGCATAGTTGGAAGTGATGAACTCTCTCAAGCATCTCAGATTCTCAACTGTTTGGCTGACATGGTATATTGTAGGTAAGTCTTTCCCTTCTGAAAATGTTATAGTTAGATAGTTTTCCTCCAAATTTCCTGAATTTAGTGTGCTTGTCTCAAAAGTTTGACATTTTCTTTTGGATTTTGTGCAGTGTCTGCGCCTGCATGCAGGTAAGTGACAGTACCTTGACTTAAATTTAACTTTGAATTCAGTACTGGATTAAGTTCATGCAATATGCCTACACATGCAGACTCAGCACAAGTTAGAAATGGACAAGAGGGACGGTAAGTTCGGTCCGCCTCCTGTGATGGCCGTGCCCCAAATTCAGCAGATGTCGCGCATAGAGCAACCGATTCCACCTCCTGTAGGGTATGGGCAACCTTATGGATATCCACAGCAGCCACAATACCCCCCTGCTTATGCTCCTCAACCTGGTTATGCTCCTCAACCTGGTTATCCCCAACCTGGTTATGCTCAACCAACCTACCCACCCCCTGGATACCCCCCTGCTTACAAATGAAGGAGCTCAGCTCACATCTTTGGCGAAATCCATATCATGTGCGAGAATGATTCTTCTCATGTAGTTGTCCATATGCATGTTTTGCTTATGATATATCTGTGGATTTATCTTTGATTCTTGGACAATTCTACCATGTCCTGAGTTTAATATTCAAAATTGGTGTGAATAATGTCATATTTAACGTGTTTTATTTCGAATATAATCTTATATTGTTAGCATCCGATACATTTCATGTTGGATTCGATCCGGTCTGCGTGTGATATTTTGATCTAGTCATGCATTTCTCTTGTATCTCTACTCATTTTTAATGGATTAGACAATAGTAAAAGCAGTATAGGTTTGGTACATGTATGCATCCTCAAGCTAAAGGCTCCCAATTATGCAGTGATTTGTGTGGGATGGTGCAATCTGCGTGAACACGGAAGGATGTCTGAGTGGTGAATCAGTACTTTTGACTGCAATTAACTCCTCCTTATGTCATTGTTCACGAGCTTGCCCATTATCTGCTTATACCTTTGAAGATTCTTTCTAAGTTTAGAGAGAGCTCACCAATTATCTGCTTGTACCTTTAACATTCTTTCCAAGTTTTAAAAGAGTCTTGAATAAAAGAGAGTTTACCAATTATCTGCATTAGCAAGAGTTTACATGTTAAATACAAACGGAGTTTGTGAAATTGTGTATTTTCAAATGGTTTAGTAGTACATAACAATTTCCAAAAATGTTGGTAGTAAGATCGTTTTTGTGTGATTGGTGTTTATTTATGAAAATGTGTTCAGCTTCCCAGACAAGAACACTTCCTATAAGTTATACTTGTCTTGAGAATTTCAATTCAAAGGTAGCACTTAATACAATCTTCATCTCAATATAATTTTGAAACCATTTTTTTGAAGTCCGGAGATAAGTTGAATTGTTTCTTGAATATTTTAACATTTAATCTCTTCGTAGAACATGATTTGGTATCTCAGAATATCCTCAACAAGATGGATCTTCTTGAAACATCGCATTTCCAGACTCTCTCCCCATACAAACTTATCTAAAATGAAGGTATAGTGAATGCGGGACACCGTCATCGTACCTCTTGCACTTGGATCTCAAGGAGGTGGTAGGCTGTGAATTGTTGTGCCAATTGCGCTTGCGCCCGTTGATAAACCAGTTGTTGATCTGTTTCAATTGCGGTCCCCTCTCCTCCACAAGTTTTCCCTTTTCCTCTTCCTACACAATTCACATTAAATTCCTCCTTAAGTCGATACTTATCTTTAAGTTCCTCCTTAATTGCAAATTGATAATGATCGTGTACTTCTCCGGGCGTGCAAGGAAGGCACATTTCATAGTTGGAGGAAATGTCTTGAGCTTAGGAATGGTGTGATCATAAGACAAGTCATGCTCAACTAAATATGGCTCAATGCTAGATGTGGTTGGATTGGTCTATGAAATATCTGTCACCAACTGAGTTTGCTCAGAAGTCGGATCGTCAAAGGTATCCAAACAATCAGCAAATGCCTCGTCTGACTCTTCATCCTTACCCTCAGATTGACCTGCGAGGAACATGTCTGACAAGTTGAGATCGGCCTTTGAGTCATTGAGAGTGTAGGGAGATGCATCATCAAATATCTCTGCACTCTGAAAATGATCTATGGAAATCTTGCAAACTACATCAAGTAAGCTTGCCTCCATATGTGAAAGTGACTCATCTACATTTGCTAAATTCTATTTCCATGGTCCAACAATATCCACTTGATCACACTCGATGTCTGAAGTCGAATACTCGGTGCTACTCTCAGTATCAGATTTCTGGTTCTTTGTTTGTTGCATTCCCATTGCTACATTTTCATGATGTACCCTAATTTTTATCATCCCCTCATAGTAATCTAATATGGCCCCCATGACATGGAGGAAGGGACAACCAAGTATAATCTAGGAATCATGCCAATGTAAAAGAGCTTCCATGTCAACAACAATGAAATCCACTTTGTATTTTTGTCCATCAATGGATAAGATTACATTCCTCAATCCCTCCTTAGGCCTCTTGACAGATATGTCTGCAAATGGTAAGTATGCTTTTGATCGTTGGAGCAACCCTATATTGAGCTTCTCTACTAAGTTGGTAGGAAGGAGGTTGATCGAAGATCCATTATCTAAAAGAGTACGTGCAAACACAGTGTCGACAATCTGACTCGTTACATAGTGGGTACCAATACCATTCCCCAGTAAGGGTACCATTTTGGCAAGTTATCAGACTCCCTTCTTAATTTGTCATTTTTATTGTAGCACGAAAATTTAACAATCTCTCAAAATTACCGCATCAAGAGGTGATATGGAAAATCAAATCTCAATGCGGTTGATATTTATTTTACTTGGTAAGTCCCATAGTCAAACTCATGAGATAATATGAGGGTCTAAAATTCATTTTCAAACAATTCAAAAAATTAGGTTTCCAAAGAAGAATATTTTTTTGTTTTTTTTTGTTTTTTTATGGGTTTTCATTTAAGAGATGTAATTAATTAATCCAATATGATGCAATGAATTTTACAGCTACTTTAATGCAAGGAAATAATGCTATGCAACGTGGGAGCAATAAATAAATAAATACAACTAATGGATTTTATGTGATGTAATATGATAATGCAAAAAATACAAATGCAAGCAGACGAGCCAAGCAATCAGTAGCATCCCCCTTTTCATAATGTCAGAAATAATGGTTCAATTAGAGTTAAATTGATTCCCAAAATAATTTCTCCAGAAATTTTCTATTTATCAAGCAATAAAAATTATTGTCAATGAATAAATGTGCTCAAAAGCATCAAAGAATACCTCAATTACATTTATAGCAAAAATCTCTCCAAATGAATGATTCAGTGTTTCATATGATAAAATCGACAAAAGGAAGACAAAAATATGACACTAGATGCTCAAGATATGGCAAATTGAAGTTTAGGGGAAAATAAGTAAATACAATAAATAAAATGTTCTCAAATATACCCTTCTAGGGACTGATGAATCTTATATTCATCATGCTAAAATTGATCAATTAGACTTTATTCCCCAAAATCCATATGCATTTAATCATTAATAGAGCATCGTTAGCATACATACATTTGTAAATAATATTTGCTTTTCATCACGCATAATTGCATTAAAATTTCCAAGTGTAAATTGGCCCAAAAAGTAGTTAACTTCTCATTTTTTAATTAATTCATCCTAACTCCAATTGACCCCAAACCACCTACATTGTGTAAATATTACTAACAAAAATAAATAAAAAAATACAAAAAACTACTAACTCAAATAAGTGTCAAATAATCTCAAAGTCTAATTTCACATCCGATAGACTAAAATGTGCATATCTCCCTTATACAGTGTCCTATTTTAGTCTACTCACTTTTAAAGTACTACATTTTTAAATACCTTCAAAACAAGACCAATTTCATAAAATTCGGAGCTCATATGTAAAAGTTGGGTTTTGGGCCTCTTTTGCGCATTTTAACTTTTTGCTATTTGACTTGAGTTTTTATGTACAGAATTAACTCTTTTAATTTTATTTCTTCTTTAATTATATTATTTGATGAAAGTTTTATTAAGCGATATAAAAATCCAAATTCATATCAAGATAGGATTCAAAGAAACTGACTGTGTCCAAGTGTTCCTTGTGAGTCTGTATAAAATTCTCGTGTTTCGTACCTCTATTTTATTTCCCTCTTTCCTCATTTATTAAAAATACAAAAAAATATATTAGTTTATAATTATTTTCTTTTATTTTATCATTTTTTATAATTTTATCCTCTTTAAAAACCACGAAAAAATTATAAAACTCCAAAAAATCAATTTTCTATACACTTGGAGATCATCAAAAATACCACTTCGCACAGATGACTTAGTTTGCTCCTGATCCTTCATGAATGTTGTAGTCGTCGAGATGAACCACTTTTGTGAAGGAAATTTTTCGATCCGAGGTCTTCTTCTATTTCTTTTCTATTTTTCTTTCCTTTTAAATTTTGAATTTTTTTGGGGTGACACATGGCAACCCTTGGGCATTCCACATGTCATCCCTCATTCTTTTTCATCCTGCCGCCCCTGGTCATGTGCCAAGCACATGACCTTCTTCCCTCTTCCTCCACCCGTCTCATGATGCCCTCCCCGTCTGTTTCTCCACTGTGCATGTAACCCCCTCCCCTTTTTTGTTGTAACTCTCACCCCTCCATAACCACCACCCTTGCCGTTACATCGCCTCCTCCTATAAAAGCCAACCATCACCAACCATCTCGATTATCTGCCAAATCTGACCCAAAATCAGAGAAAGAGAGTGCCGCGTCATTATGTGGTGACAACACCTCGTGATCGTCGGCTAATTCCCTCCAAGGTGCGATCCGCGACTGTCCATGGTCGTGCTACTCCGCTCCAAGCGAAGCTAAGCTTCGGAGTTCCGTCGCCTCCTCGAAGCGATCACCTGGAAGCGAGCCCCCGCTCCTTCCTCCCTCCAGGCGAACACACCCATCCCAGGTTCTTCATACGATCCTCTTCACCACCGCATCCTGGAGCCACTAGCAGCTCCGACCTGCACCTCCAACAGCTCTCGACTTCGCCGCTCGTCATCACCTTCCAGCCTTGGTTCCACTGCCACAATTGCCTCTCAGACGCCCTCGGCTATCGGCCTGCTCGCCCTCCGCCTTCAGCTTCGAGACCTCCCTCACAATTTTGGGTCGACAAACCTCGTACCGCCCCGTCGCTCCACCTCCAGTCGTGAGTCGATGGAGGTGGAGATCACCGCCCGACATCACAGACAAGCCTCTGTCACTGTCCCACCCTCCCCCCTCCTTGCCTACCTCCATCCCGACCGCTTGCCACCCTCGACGCCTGCCTGTGTGGAGCAGGCCCGCGCCCTTCCAACAGTCGTTGGATCAAGGTTCCATCCTTGATCCTACGACTCGCTTCAAGCCACATGTCCATCCCCGAGACTATGCCCTAGCCTCGAGACTCGGTCGACGAACCGCCGATACACGCCCTCACCTATCACCTAGGCTCGGGTCGACCGAGCCTCTTCCTCGGGTCGATCAAGCCACAACCCCGCACCCGAGCCTCCTAGTCCCATACCCGAGCCTCCATAGCGTACGTGCCCAACACGTGCAACCTGGAGAAATTGCACCAAGAACCTTCGAGTTTCAAGAAATCACAAGAAGTCCTCGCAACTGATGTCATTGTCACGTGCCTTGCACGTGACATTGCAAAATTTACGCGTAGGCCCACCAGAAGTTCTTTAATTACAGATGACCCCCGCTCGGGGCAATTTGTAGGGTGACCCCTCTGGATTCGTTATTTATAGATAAGTCCCTACAGGGACCATTTTGAAGGAAAAACTCTTTTTATTTACATTTCAGTCCCTAAAAATTCATTTTATCATATCTTTTACATACGAATTCTGATTTTATCATATAATATATCATTTTGAAGCTCTTTTCATGCTCTTTCATATTATACAAATTGTGGACAGATCTAAAGACATTTATCATCGATTATTATTCAAGGATTAATTTGATCTTTGTGTAGGTTGAAATTTGACTTATCTACGCCCTGCTATTGAGAAAATCTTTGATCTTTCTGCAGGAACTCAATTGAAAATATTTTACAAGATTCAAAATTTTCTAGAGCCATTAAATCATTATTTGCATAATTTAATCCGCGCAGGGGCTCATCCAAGGAAAAGGAATTATTGTTCAATTTTTTTGGAGTCAATTTTTGCAGGAGTACAAATTGATCTATTAATCCTCTTGCCTGCATTTGGATTTCAATTGATTTGATCTATGATTTAATTTCAAGGAATAATTGATTGATAACTTTATCTGAGGATTGAATTTCATAAATCATAGATTTGGTGCTTCATTCTCCCTGTTTATTTCTTCGCATCTACATCATCACATTTTCTCTTTATTTTCTGACACAGAAATTATCTTACAAATTAGTTAATTACTTAATTTAATTTAAAACCATGTAAATAAAAATCATTGCTCCCTGTGTTCGACCTTGGTACACTTGCCAAGATAAAATAATCCACAACATTCAAAGATTGTGGTTTTCGATGAACTAAATTTGCCTCCTATACTACAACATTTATCGATTATTAAAGAGGTGAATTCCTCATTCATCAAATGGCACCGTTGCCAGGGAACGAAGAATTTTTAGGGTTTAAAAATATTTTTTGTAATATTTTTTTGTGAAATTAATTTCTATGTTAATTTCCTTTTATTTGCATTTTTTCTCACTTCTGATATTAACCACATTTTCTCTCATTGCAGATTTCTCAGAGCAAATTTTTTTGGATATAATTCAAGGATTTGCATGATCTGTAAAGATTGAATTATTTTTTTGTGAGAGAGAGCATAGTTTAAATTTAATTTCTTGCATTATTCTCAAGGTCTGTCTCTTTGAACCCTTGTAATAATTCGTAGTGGACTTCTTTGTGGTGTGTCAGGTCTGTTTCAACCCCTTCTGTGTGGTTAGGACCCGACTTGAGAGGTATAGGAATTAGGCACATATATACGCTTACTTGATTGTGCCCATAATTCTTAGGCCATACTTTCACTAACTATACGCACTGGTAGAACGTTCAACTTAACTAAATTTTTAAATCAATTCTTTCCTGCTAATAGAAATATCTGCTTAGGGCGATTTCATCTACGCGTATCATTTAGTGTAAATTTTAAAAAATTCCTTATGTTGCATCTCACATGAAGAATGCGAGGAGTCACTGTAAGTCATCTTCTTAAGCATGCATCATTGATTTGTGTTTACATTGGCTTTTTCGATGCTCCCTCTTCAATTTTACAACTTAGGAATTAAAGGAATTGGGACTACTCGTTAGACGTGATTTTTGTGCTCATTTTTAACTTCGGCGATAACCTTAATTTAAAATTGGGACTGCTAATCAAGGCGGCTGTAAATAAAATTTACATAAAATTAACTCTTGTGTCTGGTGGAGAATAACCCACTCATTGTTTGTAAGAACAAAGATCGCACACTTAGGACATAGCCAAAAACCGAAAATTTTTACTCAAATTACTATTTTTAAAAACAGCTAGCTACTCCTCAGTGGGGGTTTCGGGTAGCCGTTTATAGTATGACTCCCTTAGTAGAGTGGGTGGTTTAGAGGACATTGTGAAAGGCTCCGTCCTCAAATAACATGGGTAGACGTCTAATTGTCTATACTTACACCCATACTGGATGAAAGTGGATGCAAATAGTTGTATGAACTCTAGACAGTCTTTGTGAATTATTTCGGCACTTAACAGCTTCGCTTAATCTTTTCAAGATTGTTTGATCACTTAAAATTAAATCGAAAAGATAAGCGACCGAGCCCTAACATGCCTTCACCAGTGTTGAGTGGGTGAATCTGCGTGTTTGTTTTGTGTTTGATTTGTGTGAGTCGAAGACTTGCAATCGCAAGCAAATCGTGGTTCGCAGATCATTCCATCCGCCCTTCACCCCTTGAGCGCCAGTGACAGTGGCACACTCCACCTGGGCGTGATACAGAGGAAGCACGACCTCCGCTGCTGCCCAGTGCAGTCGAGCTTCACGCATGCCAGCGTTGAAACAATCATCGGAAGCAGAACATCGATCCTCTTAACTCTCCCAGGCATTCCACCACCTGCGCACAACAGATCCGATATGCAGTCTGCCACACAACACCGTTGCTTGACCTGCGCTAAGTCCCGACTGGCGCTCCACCTCCACCGCTTGGAGCCCATTGCATCGGCAGTCCTGTGTCGCACCCACAACATCTCCTACGTCTCTCCACTGCGCACAGCAGGCCGCTGCGCCGCCTCCACCTCCGCGCCCTCGTGCGACACACCACTAACCTGCTGCCTGAAGTCCATGCCGACCGCCGGACGCTTCGCTGCTGCACTATCGCCCCAACGACTCGCCCTCAGTCATCACGCCGCCAGACCTTCCCACAGTTCGACGACCAGCCATAGGATCGAGCTCATTGCCCTTGATCCGACAGCTGTCTATGCGCCACAGATCTACCTCCGAGCCTCGACCCCATGCCTCGAGGCTCGGTACAACCGAGTGTCCTCCATCCTCCACGCATAGGCTCAGAATCCCCGAGCCTCTTCCTTCGCTTGAGCCTCCGTTTCGGGTCTCCCGAGCCTGTCCAACCCGCCACCTCAGCTCGAAACACCGAGCCTCTGTCTGACAGCACCCGAGCCTTCGCTTTGGTCGATCGAACCGCCATCTGTCTCCCGAACCTCCCGCGCACGTGTTTCACACGTGCATAAGGGTAAACTACATGGAAGTCCCTTAGAGTTTCAAATTTACAGAAACGTTCCCGTCGTTCCAGGTCACGTGCCCTGGACGTGGTGCCTTAGGAAATTTGCAAGAAGACCCCTGCAGGTTTCGTGAATTACAGATAAGCCCTCAGGGACCCTTTTGAAAGAAAACTAATTACTTTTATTTACATTTTAGTCCCTACAATTTTAGTTCATCATATCTTTTTTGTACGAACTCTGTTTTTAGCATATAATATATCATTTTGAAGCTTATTACGTGCTGTTTAATTTTATATATCTTGTAGACAAATCTGAGGCTGAATAATGATGAACATCTCAGCTTGTGCAAGCCTGATTGTTGATATATGTGTGCTACTTTTAAACAGAGAAATTGATCTAACCTGCAGGGACCTACTTGAGGAAATTTTATGTGATTAAGTCTCTCTCTTGATTACTGATCTTCTTAATTAACGAATTGATCTTTGCAGGGGTATACACGAGGAATTGAAATTAATCTAATTCCCTAATACTTTATTTGAGGAGTTGTTGAGTTGTTTGATCCGCTAGTGCTTGAATATTATTTTCAAGGAATTCGACCTATTGTTTGAACTCATGATTCCCCTGATATTTGATATAAGGCTATTATTTTTGAGGGGTGATTTACAGTGAAATAAAGGGGCGGAGTATCTTGACAAATTCTTGCAGGATAAAACTTTGATACGTTGATCTGTTTGACTTGCATATGAAATATTGATTGTTACATATTTTAGTCTTATAATCTTTTAATATGTGATAGTTTTTTAGGATTAAGTGATCAGTTTATTTGAGAATTGAATCTTATAAAATCACAGATCCTGAGCTTGATTATTCTCTATGTTTTTTACATTGCGTCATCATATTTCCATTTTATTTTCTGATACAGAAATTAACCCATCATTTGATTAATTATTTAATTTAATTTAAAGCCACTCAACTAAAAATCACCATTCCTTATGTTCGGCCTTGGTACACTTGCCAAGTAAAAATATTTCACAACATTCAAAGATTGTGGTTTTTGACAAATCATTTTTCGCCTCCGATACTACAATTATCGACTATTAAAGAGACGAAATCCATGTTCATCAAGGAACTTCTTGTAGTTTTCCAAATCCAACTAGGTCCTTCTGTAATTTACCCAAGGTGTGGGTTGCAACGTGATTCTCTGGGAGGTGGAGGGTACGCCTAAAATTTGGCCACAAGCATGCGCGTGAAGCATGTGGTAGGCCTATCTGTTTTTCCTAAAATGTAATGGGGAGCCGGCGTAAATTCTCTCCTCGCACACATGACGCATGTGAGGCGGGAGTTTTGGGTGACAGTTCACCTTGGATGTCCCGTACCGCCATATGGAGCAAGCAAATGGCTCTAGATAGCCTCAAGGCACGAGGCTTGGGACCTGATTAGTGATTGACCTGGAATACTCATCCTCCTGATCTGACAGTGGTGGATTGGGCATGTGTCAACGACTGAGATACGATGTGTTCAAGATCGTGTGGTTATCGTATGCTCTGGAGGATGGTCTCTTCTTCCTTCTCTGATCGGTTGACACATGACCAATTGTGGATTTTGTGATTATAGTCCTTCATATTCGAGATACTGAGGGGAGTCATGAAGTCCAAGTTGATTTCAGTCGACACATGACCAGAGTGGTGAGGTGAGGTGCTGCTCGGCTGAGGGATTTGATCCACTGATGCACCTGCAGATATGGCGATGCTCAATCCTAAAGGGCTTGGCTCTATCGTTACAGCAAGAGGGAAGAAGGTGGGCAACGACGCTCCAGCGGTCGCAGAGGAAGGAGCTCAGAGACGAGGGTCGCGGAAAATAGCAGAGATCTTGATGGGGTTGAGGAGGTGATGTGATCGTAGTCGGGGATGAGTTGCATGAGAATGGAGTTGAAGAAGAAGAAGAAGATGGGGATAATTTGAGGAACGAAGGTGAAGTGCATAAGAAGATAAGAGAAAACAAGGCAAATAAATGAAGAAGAAGAAAAGAAAGATGAGATAAAGGGGTATACCTGATCATCTAGGATGGAGGAGATTCACTAGACTCCGATGGTGTCCTCGACCCATAGGTGACACACGATGAGCTTGGCCGTAGTTGGAGCTCTGCAACACGTTGATGCACCATGGATCACGCTTGGAGGAATGGACCTGAGTTGGAGGGTTGATCTAGAGGAGACTGATGTGGACGAATGGGGAACGACATGTGGAAATTGACCAGGACTTCGACCATGCATGAAATATAAAGATAAATATTAACAAAATAGCAATTGACCTCTAATGCAAAAATACTCAACATGAAAAATATGCATTTAACTATGACTACAATTTTCATGAAGGACTCAGATGCAAATGAAATGAGCTATGCATGATGTGATTTTTTGTGATATTTATATATAATACCATTTTTGTAGTTTTGTAATTTTTATTTGGTTTCCTGTGAATGATTGTATGTGAAAATCAAACATGATGTAAAATGATGCAATTGACATAAATGGAACTTTATTTATTTTTATGAGCTAGAAATAGTGAAAAATGAGAGGTATATGGATGAATTGGTCAATGTGCTCAAGTCAGGATCTGTCTTTTTCTTTGATTTTTTGATTTTTTAATTTTGATTTTTATGTAACTAGTTAAAACATGAAATAAAATAAATAAATGAGAAAGAGATAAATAAAAAAAGTCAAATATGTACATGAAATAATAGGTCAAAATTAGGGAATATGTGCAATGCAAATTAGGCCCCAAAACCCAAATTTTGCAATGAACTCTGTTTCTTTTGAATTCAGTGTTGATTGTACATATTTGAATGTACATTGATTCAGAAGTGAGTAGAGTGAAGCTGGATAGTTTATGTGAGAGAAATAATCGTTTTCAGATTTTTATCCAGAAATTATAGTTTGGGTTTATTTCAGATATGTATAAATTAGTATTTTTTAGGATTTTCGTTGATTAAGGTTAGTGGTATGTACACAATGAAGTTAGTTTCATGTCAATTGGAGTTAGCATGAATTATTTTAAAATGGATGAAGTTAGGTGAAAAATTTACAAATTATTATTAATGTAAAATGAAATGCTAATTTATGCAAATTATTAATAAGTGCATGGAAGTTAATTTTGAGATATAAACATGTGAATGTACTTAATTACTTTGGACGAAGCTCTATTTTCAGCTAATTAGAGTGATGAATAACATATTCTTCAGATTCCTAATCCAATTAGGACTCATGAGATACAAATGCAGATACTTGGAGATAATTTCAGGGAGATCATACTATCCATGTATAGTGACTTGAAATATGGATATCAATCCAATTTCAATGTTTATATCATTTTAGCTTGAAATTGATATACTCTTATCAATTGAGCTCGAGTGGAACACTTCCTACTCTAAGTGAACTCAATGAAACGCAAGCCACTCCATGTGAGCTCGAGAAAGTATATGTGAGCTGAACTCAAGAACCTCGATATTTCTAATCATATCCCAAACCATTTGGAGCTTAGAAATGAGCTTAAGGAGCATGTATATTTCAATTTCCATGATAAGTTTTTGTTTCCAACATTTGGGCATTGAAATTGAAATTGAAATTGAAATTGAAAATTAGATTCAAATGAATTGTGATTTAATACAATTAAATCTCAAATCATTTAGCTAAATGAAGCCACTAAAATCCATCCTATTTCATCACTCCCTTGGAATGGAAGTGTCATGGTAGATGATTTATTATGATAGATTTAACTCTGAGTATTCCCAATACTCACTCATCGTTGACAATGGAAGACTGTGATAAATATGAACTTCAAACCCTGGTTTGTCTGTCTTCTTCGAAATAAATCAATAGATTTCTCATTTGATGTTTGGACGACAATTTAATCATATACTTTCATAAATAAGACGACCATGAATGGAATACATTATGACATCAAATCATCTCATGAGTGAGCTCTGTCTTCGGGTTCATCAACTATGAATCTATATTATTTCTTTGAGAGATCGTACATCTCATATGTCTTCATATGCACACCAATGCGTCGATATATGGACCTTGGTGAGGTTACTGATTAATAACCATTCATCTACCTTTATTCTTCTATTTTATCTTTAAATACCTATCAAAACATCTGTAAATAATGCTAACTTGTACAAATTAATATTCATTATTCATTTGTAATTAATGCATATACATGTATTTAAATAAAAAATAAAAGAATAAAGAATAGAAAAGAAAAATAAATGAAGTATCAAAGATATTGAATGACCCTAAACCCTGAGACCAAGTCAATATTGACTTGATCGATAAAGAATAAAGTAGAGGGAGATAAGGGTCAACACACCGTATATAAAACCCTAATTATTCACATTAAAAATAGCCATTTTACACCATTTTATTCTTTATTTTCACATCTCAAATCACAAAGTTTTTAACATGAAACTTGTACATAATGATATATAGAAAATTATCGAAATATTTGCAATAAAAATAACACACTGTAAAACTGGTACACACAGATGAATAAACCACAAACCAAACTTCACAGACCAATATCTACTCCATATGAACTCTAATCGAACCAAACTAACCTTCATTGTATTATAAAATAAATTATCTATCTAATGAAGTGGTTTCATTAAACATGGGAATAAGATACAAAAGCCAGCTTTCTAGGTTACTAGTGTGCTATGTATCTGTATATAATATTCATATATTTTATTTGTTTTATATTTTTCCTCTTCTTATAATTTTTAAATAATAATAGATATTATTTAAAACACATTTAAAACATAAACACAAACTAAAAACATAACAAGACATAAAACTAAATAATATATCATAATATTATACCTATAATGTATATACATGTAATTATTTATGTATAAAATTAAATAATATATCATAATATATAGGTAAATTATACCTATTATGTATTTATTTATGTATATAAATATAAATATAAATATAAATATGTATTTAATAATATTATAACTATATAAAATATGTAAATATGATAATAAGGATTAAAAATACAAATAAAAATAAAATACACAAAATATAGGTAAATTTACCTGTAAATGAACATGTAAAAATCCACACATAATAATAAAATGTTGTAAAAATAAATAAAAATGATAATAAAATGGGTCAGAAAATAATAAAAAAATATATTTTAAGTTTTCATTAATAAAAAAACTAGTTATTTTATTTTTATTTATCTTTCAATTTCATTTTCTGCTGTCTTTATACAACTAGCATGAACCAATTAGAGGTTGCCTTTCGTAACCCTAGGTCAACTATACCCTTCCTAAGGTTGTGCATGTCAGACTCGGGACTTGACTGACTTTGTTGATCTTTGTTTCTCGATACACACTTCCATCCTACTCGATTTATTCACTAACTCTATACTCCCATGCAAGAGCCATCTTACCATGCCCTTGGATCCATCCGACGAGCTTTGTCTTTATCCAAATCCATGGATTTTTTGACCCCCTTCACCTTTGTTATAAAATGAACCTTCAGCCCTTCATTCTAGTTTTAATTGACCCTTAGCCACCCATAACCACTTAGGATAATGTCGGAGTTGCTCCCTTGTGACATGAGGTGAGACTCAACGATCTGGAGCGAGGAGAAGGGAGGTGGAGGTGATTCAACCATCACCGGAGGTCTCCTCCATGTGGTTCTCTTTCCCAGGTCCTCCGACCAGGTGAGGCCCTTATTATTGTCTCTTTTTCTTTGCATTTCATTCATTGGTGTAACCTCTCATTCCATTTCATCTGATTCCATCTTGTTAACCTAAAATTCAAAAACAATCGTTGGAGCTTAGAGCTCTGGCCTCTGTTCATCATGTCAACCCATCATTTCTCCTTGCTAACCATCTCCACTCGATCCCCTTCACATTCTCCATTATCTTGACCCATACAATCACCTTATTCTTGATCATAACGAGCAGATCTCCACCCTCGTCGTATGCTAGAGATGAACCATTCCACCACACTACATGTTATTCCCACCTAGTAAGTGGTCAAGGACACTCCCATTCAAGTCGCCAACATTTTCATGTAGGAACAAACTTTCCAGAATCCCATCTGTAGGTGAATTGACTCAACACTAAGCTCTCCATATGCCTCACCTTTCATGGATCTCCAGACCTCCATCGTTGAGGTCTGGACATTTTTTAGGCCTTCAATAGCCATGTAGGAGAATCAGCTTCATTTGGGCACCTTGGGAAGCTAGCGAGACCATCGAGTTACGGAGAATGGTCGGATCGAAGCTTTGACAAGGGGATGTACTTTTATGTTCTTGCTAACCCTTCTGCACCATCCGATCAAGAACCACACCCAAGCGCAACAACAACGGTTGGATTAAGCGCATTAGGTGCCCTCCAATTATTTATGCGATCTAATCACCTCTGTTCATCGCCAAAGCAATATAGAAGGTCCTGGTCCATCCATCAAGTCAAGTGAAATGATCGATGACGTCCATCAACGTTGCATGTGGGGGTAATTGTTGAGCGAGAATTTCAAGGGTTAATTATTATTTTAATATTATCGTTGCAAACCCTAAAACTCCCATCTCAAACAAAAAAAATGTGTTTTTATTCGCAGATCAAGCTGCAAAATAATTACAAAAGAATAGAGTGTACCAAGAGAAATTGGTTATTTATTTTAACTGTATAGCTAATATGATCGAACTCAGGAAGGCTACAAATTCCGAGGGTTATTCAAATAATTGAAAAAAAATCTATTAAAAGAAAATGGAATTCTCATTATACATTACGCTTGGTTTTTATTTTGATTTTTGTCTTTTAATTTTTTATTTTTTTATTTCTATTTTTTGTTTATTTGGATTTTTATTTTTTTAATGATTTTTAATTTTGCAAATTTTTAATTTTAAAAATATGATTTTCAAAGCAAATTTATACATAAAAGAGATACATATTTTTTAGATTTTTTATATATGACAAAAATACTAAAAAATGTCTAAAGAAAATCTTTTTGTGCTTTTATGATTTTTTACTATTTTCATATTTTTTAGAGATTTTTAGATTTTTTAGCAGTTTTAATTGATTAAAAACAGTGAAGAATGCAATAGTGAAAATAGGTTTTTTTTTGTTTTTAAAAATAAAACAATCTCAGAAATTCAAGAAACAAATTTTATCAAAAATAAGATTTATTAAGCTTCAAACAGAGACCAAAAGTGTATTTTTCTGATTTTCCCTTGATTTTATATGAATTTTTATATATTTTTTTGTAATATGATTTTTTTGTTTTTATAAATTACTAATGCACGAAAATTAGATTGGAAATTAAGCACATAAAAATAAAATTACTCTATTTTTTTAGAATTTTTGAAGCAATATTTGAATTTTTATGAAATTTTCAAGTTCAGATAGGGAAAATGACGTAGTTTTTTATTTTTTAAAATATCAAATAAAAACAAATTACGACGTAATTTATATACAAGATAGAATACGCAAACATGAGCATGGCATAATTTTCTAAGATTTTTTTGAACAAAGCCAATGATTATTTCAATGGGAAAAAACACAAGAAAACAATAGTATGGATCACAGGGACTGAAATGTGAATGTTTAAAATTTTCAAATAAAATAATGGTAGAAAATAAAATTGCGGATGAAATTTGCAAATTACTCAGGTTACATGTGTGATGCACGTGCTTTGCTCTGGAGGGGGCTTCTTTGCAAATATGGAAATGTTGGAGGGGCTTTATATAATTTTCTCAAAGTGGTACTACTCCTCTTTCGTGCCCTAAATTCAAAAGAAAAGAGGGTTTCCGCCCCTGCGATCTTCACGCCAAGGGAAGGGGTGTCGCTTTGAGTTCTTGTGCAGGCAGTCGGTGAGTGGCAGATCGGTGGACGACGCAGTCGGTGTACGCAACTCATGCGGAGGGATGGCAGTCGGCTGCTATGCGGATTCTTCACGCGGGGACACTTGCCTCAGGGGTGGAGCCCCTTTCCGTGAGTCGGGCGGAGGCGCTGATTTGCGGCTGGCGGTCATGATCCCCCTCACGCAGGTGGCGCATCGACGGCGGTTCCAGGTAAAGCGACGATGGACGAGAGATGTTGCGTGAGGGGCGGTGCTCTTGCATGGTAGATCTACGATTGGCGGTCGCGATCTCCTTCATGCAGGTGGCGTTGGGGGTTGCGATGGACGGTGCGCATTATGGGTAGTGATGGGGCGACACATGCCCCAGCGGTCGGCGGGTCTCGCAGTCGGCGGACGCAACTCATACGACTGATGGCATGGGGCCTTACGCGGGGCTGGCCGGTGGAGGTCAGTGTGGATAGCGACGGGGCGACACATGCCTCGGCGGTCGGTGGGCAGATGCGTAGAGAGGGTGGCAGGCGCCGCCTGCTGCTCAAATTTTTCATTTTTTTCTTTTTTTGAAAACTTTAGCCAAAGTAATAATTTTTTTAAAACTGTAAATATTTTTTTATTTTATTTCCCTATAGTAAACATGTTAATATTAAATAAATTTTTATTTTTTATTCTTGCAATACAAATGATAGAGAAAAATAATATAGGAAATATAATTTTATTGTAGGATCAATATGGATTCGAGCACGACGGACCAGTCCCTATTATTAAAATAAATAAATCTGAGAAACGTGTATGGGTTCGATTCTGAGGGAATGAGAGATTGAAATCGGATCTCCAGCCACCATGCGTGATCGGAGTTGATAGATTATGCGAGATAGAATAAGAACGTGTGTGGATTGAGAAGATGAGGTGAAATAATCGAGTCGGATTTAGATTTTTTAGGAATGATTGACTATGATTATGATCTACGAATTAAAATTGAAAAAAATGACGATGAAATTAAAACAGTATAAATTAGACTACGATTAACCTAGATTAAAATGAGAAAATGGTTCTCGCTGAATGGGAGCGGATGAACGTCGTGATGGCCTCGACGAATGCTGACTCACTATCATCGAACATCTCGGAGGCTAGGCACCCTTTTGCGGCAAGATGGCTCTCGGAGAATAGGCTCCTCTCTCCAAAGATTGATCAAAGAGAAATAGAGGAGGAGCCACATAAATAAAAGAATAAAAAATTGAATTTCAAAATTCGAATTAATAGAAAAAAGGAAGGATGTTAATGGTGGAATTAATTAAATAAATTAAAAATAAAAATTGGAAGTAAATAAATTAATAAAATAATTAATTGGTAAAATTAATTAGCCACCTTAGTGGTAGTTATTTAAGGTACACAATTAAAGCGTATATACATGGTAGGTTTTCAAATCAAATCAAATCAAATAAAATTAAATAATTAATTGAAAATTTGTAATTATATTAATTTATTAATTATTGTTAGATAATAATTTTTTGTGATTTTTGTATAAGGAGGTTAATTTTATATATATCATATCTACATAATGTACATTATACACATGTATAAATAAGGAAATAATTTATTTTTTTTAGTTTATTTACTTTAAATTACAGTGAACAATATTTACAATTATTAAAAATATATTATATACAAAAATAAAATAATAAATACAATAAATAAATGGTCAAATTGCAAAAAACAACCCCAAGAAACCTCTTTCAAACCGTAACTCCAAAAATTATGAAACCACAACCATTTTAAAGATAATTTAATTTAGAATACAATGGAAGTGAGTTTGATTCAATTTGAGTTCATATGGAGCCGGAATTGATCTTTTAATTATAGCTTTATGGCTTTTTCCGAGTGTAGTTACTTTTATTTTGTAAATGATTTTATTTTATAAGCTTTTTTATTATTTAGGAAACATTTTTATTTATAACTTTATTTTGATAATTATTTAATTTGAGGTCAATTTATGTACAAATAAAATAATGTAAGTATAAATATACACAGAAAAATATTTACAACACATTTTTTTGGATTTTCTTATTAAGGATCCTATCTTCCTCTACTTTATTCCTAGACGATCAGGTCAAGTCTTGACCTTCTCTCGAGGTTCGGGTCAGCCTGTATCTATTACATATATACAGTCTTTTTTATTATTTTCTTTATTTTTCCTTTCTTTATTTCTTTATTCATTTTAGGTTAAAATAATAATAAATGTACAATATTTACACTCAGATGCAAGTTAGTAAGAATATGGAGTTAGTATTATATACATGTGTTTAATAAGAGATTTTAAGCTAAATAAATGAATAAAGATGATGAAATGCATTTTCATCATCCCCCTATGCTTTACCTTTGCTGGTCCCTTAGTAAACACTTATTTGAAAGAATAAGTGAATAAAAGAAAATTAAAGGAAAAATAAAGAAATTAGGATAATATTGAATATTAAACTTATATTCATAAAAAAGTAGTATGGAGCTTTGTCAGACCTTTTGATTATTTATGTGACAGAACCTTAATGGGAAATGGATTTAAAACCTAATAGCCTCTAAGTTTTACAAGACTCCTATTCAGGTCTCCTCAATAGTCAGGTCAGAACAAGTCTACATACACAAATTATTATGACTATGAATCTTTCCTTGTACGATGTAAGTGAAATATAGCTCCACATCTTAAAAGTAGCAAAGTAACAACCTCTCTCAACAAGGTAACTCTAGTCCCCCAGTCTAGCAACTCTTTCCTCGAGGAGCGAGGATTCCCTTCTAAGTCCAAGTACAACCAGCTCAACAAGAGGGATGGAGAAAAGAATGGACAGTAACCAGTGTAGCTACCTATCCTTGGATGCATGACCAGTGTAGTCAAGTCATCCAGCTGCAAGCTTACAAAAAATTGACTTTGAAGCTCTTATTTTTTCACTTGTATATACACTCTGGCAGGAATTTTACTGTTCAATCAGGCATATCCACTTTTGGAGATTTTGTATTTTTTGTCTCTCTTTTTTTGAAAATATATACATGGTGCTGCATGTACATATGGAGTTTTTCCTCTTGAGCTAGTAGACTATCCCTCTTTTGAAGCATTATTGCAACCCCACAGCATCCTATCTTTAGATCTCAATGCTACTAGATCAGGTTGAGATGCACAACCTTCCCTAGAGGAAGACGAGAGGTTTTGTCTAGATGTACTACCCTCGTATGCTACTCCAAGCCAAAAGATTCTGCCTCCTCACTACCTCCTCCATAAAGAGCTACATGTAGAGTGCTTGTCCAAGATAAGCCACGATATGAAAGAATCATGCATGTGTTGTTAAATATTCTACATAGATTAATCAAGATGACATGTGAACATAGTCTTATAGACTCAAAGAATTAAGTCACTAGGACCTGAAAAGTCTTAACTCCAATTCTTATAAGGTTCCTCAGAAATTAAGTGGATTAAGATACAACTAAACTCCATTATTCAATTTTATTCCAAATTTAGTTTGATTGTTAATACTATCCTAAACAATGCACATGCAAAAGCAAGAAATATGTACAATGCAAAAAGAAAGCAATTTTTTTGAAACAAATTTCTAATTTTGAAAAAATGATGCACATGTAAAAAGAGATTTTTTTAGTTTTGTAGCTTTTAGGGATTTTTTTAAGGAAAAAGGGTTAGTAAAATATATACAAATATATACAACGATTTTTTATTTTTTCAGAAAGGTTACCCAAATATACATACACACGTGGATTTTATGAATTTATATACATATCCCCAAAATAATCATATTTAAAAGTACGAGTTGTATAGAGTATATATAATATATACGATACCCCCTATACTTAGCTCAAACTATATCCTCATAGTGACTAGAGAGCGGCAAAGGAAGACGTAACTCGTGCTAAGTATAAAAAAGTTAAAAGACTCCTATGCTACAATGACTCAAAGAAAGATGAAAAGAATAGAAGTCGGTGATCCCCCATACTTAGGATCAAGTAATCCTAAGAATAGAAGACTGTACAAAAGGGAAAAACCAATGAAGAGAATGTACGGACTCAACGATTCGACTTGCCCCCTATACTTAGGGTAGAATAGCCCTACGTATAGAATATCAACAAGTTGGGGGACAATCGAGAGAACAGAAGAATAAAAACACAAAAAGAGACAATATGAACAACATCTCTCCCCCTATACTTAGGGTAGAGTATCCCTAAGTATAAGCAACAACAGGAGTGATGAATAGGATGAATATGAATAAGACAAATCATTCACCCTCCCATACTTAGGATAAAGCACATCCTAAGTATAGTATATATACACACGGAAAAGGGGTGAATGATAAAACAGGAGAAGAAAGAATGAAACGAAAGGATATACAAGAGATTGTCAGCTTATGTATCAGACGCAGAAGATGGAATCAAAGGATCATCGTCTGATACCATAGATATAGAATCAACGACGGATATGAATGTATCATGATCTAGATATGGCTTCAGCAGCTGTTCGTTCACAACAAATAGCTGTGCGTCAGATGAAAACCCATATATGATAATACTCCCATTGTCACGCATAGCTCTCACGGTGAACGGATCTGAACATTTGCTTTTCAATTTTCCTAAACTCAGCTTCAACTTAGCATCAAATAACCAAACTTTCTGATCAAGAGAGAAAATCTTCCTTCGAATGTGTTTATCATACCAACGCTTGACTTTCTCCTTATACATGAGTGAGATATCATATGCAAAGTCTCAGAATTCCATTAATCTATTCAAATCCAACTTCCTGTTCTTTCTTGCCTTCTCATAATCAAGATTGCATACACGGAGTGCCCATAAAAATTTGTGAATTAATTCCACTGACAGGTGGCAAGGCTTTCCATACACCAATCTGTAGGGAGACATACCCAAAGGAGACTTGTACGTCGTCCGATAAGCTCATAGAATCAAATCAAGCATCTGGGACCAGTTCTTCCTATCTCGAGTACAAGGTTTTGCAATATTATCATGATCTCCCTATTTGAAATTTCTACCAAGCCATTAGTTTGAGGGTGGTAAGGAGACGCAACTCCGTGCTCAATGACGTACTCCTTCACAAGATTCTTTACTTCTCTATTAATGAAATGGCTTCCCCCATCTGAAATCAGTATTTTGGGAATCCTGAACCGTACAATAATGTGTTCATTGAGATAGTAACATAATGTTCGACTATCTGCAGCTCGGGTGGGGATAGCCTCCACCCATCGACTAACATAATCCACGACGAGCAGGATGTACTGAAATCCCTGGCTGACAGGAAATGGGCCTATGAAGTCTATGCTCCAAGCATCAAAAACATCAGAAATTTGTATGTATCTTAGGGGCATGGTATCTTTGGAACCAATGGTTCCTCCCATTTTCTGACAGTTAGTACAACCTTGAACATACTTGGTAGCATCCTTAAACAATGTGGGCCACCATAGGCCACTCTGTAAAACTTTTGTTACCATGCATTTCCCCGAATGATGCCCACCAGATTCTAGTTTATGACAGTGTTCAAGTACACTGGTGTGTTCCTCTTGAGGAATGCACCTTCTCCAGATACAATCCGCACCCTCGTGAAATAGGTACGGATCCTCCCACTAGTAATAATGCATCTATGATAGAAATCTGTCTACCTTGTACTTCAGCCAATGTTGTGGAAATTTCTTGGAGACAAGATAGTTCACAATATCAACATACCATGGGAGTGAGTCCACAGACAAAATGGCCTCATCTAGAAAGGTTTCAAAAATAGGGATCATGTTCTGCTTAGAGGTTTCTACATCTGTGATACAGGAAAGGTGATCTAACACAACATTTTTCACTCCATGTTTATCTCGAATCTCTAAATCAGATTCCTGGAGAAGAAGGATCCATCTGATTAAGCGTGGTTTGGCATCCTTCTTTGCATGCAAGTATCGTATGGCAGTGTGATCCATGTATACAATCATGTGTGAACCGATGAGGTAAGATCTGAACTTCTCTAGAGCAAACACAACTGCTAACATCTCCTTCTCTGTAAATGTATAATTTCATTGTTCTTCATCCACAGTCTTGCTAGCATAGTGTATAGCAAATGGTATCCCATCCCTTCTCTGTCCTAAAACAACTCCAACTGTGAAATTTGAGGTGTATGTTATGATCTCAAAAGGAAGAGACCAATCAGGTGGCTGTAAGACATGAGCACTAATAACCATATCTTTCATCTGGTTGAATGCAAGGAGGAGTTTCTCATCAACAACAAACTCACTGTCCTTGCACAGAAGCTCAGTCAAAAGGTCTATCGATTTTGTTGAAGTCCTTTATGAATCGCCTATAGAATCTTACGAGTCCCAGAAATGACCTCAACTGCTTCAAATTCTACGATGGCTTTAACTTGGAAATCACATCAATCTTAGTCGGGTCAACCTCCATAACATGTTTGGAGATGACATGTTCCAATACAATCCCATTAGTTACCATAAAGTGGCTCTTCTCCCACAAGAGCACTAGGTTTACCTCACAACAATGTTGAAGAACTCGGTCTAAATGAGCAAGACTTGTCAAAAATTTCCCCGTAGACTGAGAAATCGTCCATGAAGACCTCAAGGAAACTACCCACCATATCGGTAAAAACGACCAACATACACCTTTGAAATGTAACAGGGGCGTTACATAATCCAAAGGGCATCCGTCTAAAGGCATAGGTGCCAAACAGACAAGTGAAAGTAGTTTTCTCTTGATCCTCAGGAGCGATAGCAACTTGATTGTATCCCGAGTACCCATCCAAGAAGCAAAAGAACTCTTTCCCTGCCAACCTCTTAATAATATGACCAATAAATGGCAGCGAAAAGTGATCCTTCTTGGTAACTGATGAATCTCCATTTCATCACCTTTATTCTATCATTTTGGCCTTAAAAACCCTAGCTAATGCATGGAAATAACATTAATTTTTACATCATAGCATCCATTATTTATTGTATTTCTTGTACTTAGGTTTTTGTACTTAAAATAAGGTTTTTAATGCCAAAATTATAGAATAAAGAAAAGAAAAGAAAAAGAAATAAAATATTGCAAATATTTTATGGCCCAAACCCCGAGACCAAGTCCAGAATGGAATTGGTCGACAAGGAATAAAGTAGGGGGAGATAAGGGCCAAAAATACAAAAAATACCTCATTTATTCATTCTTGATTTATGCAATTTTTACACCTATTTTGTATCTAATTATTTACTCTTCAAATAAAGAAACTTTGTACATAAAAGTTGTAGATAATAATGTAAATAAAAATACAAAATTGAGTTTGCACAAAAATAACATACATTGTACATTTTTTACCCAGAATAAAAAACCAGAAACTAAACTTCACAGAACCATATCTTCCAAATAAAAACTCAAAATCTATCAAAATTACCTTTAATTGTATATAACTTTTCATGAGATATTTAATGGTGGTGGTTTTATATTTTTTGGAGTTACTGTGAAAAAGATAGGTTTCGGGCCCCTATTGTACATAATACCGATTAAAATATTCATTATATTCACTATTCATTATTTTTACAAATTTATATTTTTAGAATCTTGTAAATAATATACATAATACATGTACATATTGAAATTAAAAGAAAACCAAAAAATACCTCAAATAAAATAAGTCTATGTAATTACATAGGCAAAATACCTATGTATGACTTGTATATAAATAAGGGAATTTGATTCTTTTTTCATTTATATTTATTTATATTAAATTGTAAATATTATCTATATTCCATTAAAAATGTAAATCCAAAATAAAACCCAATAAATTACATTAAATAAATAATATATATAAAATATAGGTAAAATACCTATGAGTATACCTACATATTATATATACCTATTTATTTAAATATGCAAATAAACTCATAAAAAATAAATAAAAATATATTTATACTCATAAAAATAAGTTATAAATATATAAAATAAGAAAATGAAATAATAAAATAAAATATACAAAATAAAAATAAAAATACATAAAACATAGGTAAATATACCTATAAATACACTCATAAATTAATTACTAATAAATAACGCCAAAAAATGAATAAAAATCATATTAGAATACTACATAAAATAATAAACATTTTTTATTTTATACTAAAAAAATAATAAAATCATTTACTATTTTAAATTAATTATTTTCGAATAAAAATCCTAGTTTTGTCCTGTAGCGCCCTACGTGGACCAATCAGGGACCACGGACCGTTGACCTCTGGTCAACTGTCCCATCCGCGTGTCTGACCCATTAGACCTGCTGCATCCCCGATTTTCTTGCATTTTTTGTGGGCGTCTCGTCCATCGATTGCACTCGATTCCTTCACAAGATTTGTCCGTCGTTCATTGTACAATCACGCCAGATCTTTTAATCTATTATATATCCTTTCGATTCTTCCGTACCGCCTAGTCAATAAGGGTGCACCCTATGTCCTTAAATAACTCAGCTCCTGCTTCTCCAAAAATTTGGTCAGTTTTCATCCAACTCCCTTCCCCGTATTCGGTCCTGGAGGCTCCCTCGTGACAGGAGGAGGTCTTTGGCGCCTTGAATCGGTCGGATGAGGTGAGAGCTGCACCCACGACGGCGCTCCGGCGTTCGTTATGCTCCTTGGCTAAAACCCGGGTCGACCTTCTTCTTTTTACTGTTATTAGCTTAAAATTAGTCGTAGGTTTCATTTCTTGTGTTTTATTTCATATTTTAATTAGTCAATTAGCGTAGTTAGATAGATTCGTACTTCGCCGGATCTCCGCTCGGGCGAACCATTTCACTGTGTTCCCGACGTGTATCGACCGCCACTTCCACCCCATTTCGTTCCCTGCCATTTTCTTCGTCTCCCAGCCACCTTTGACCAATCAGATCCCTCTTGGATCTGCGAATCGGAGCTTCAACTCCTCCACCTCGCCAGAAGCTTTGCCACCCACCTCTTTTTTACGCTAACAGCTTCAAACCCCGGGCCGAGGAGCATCGCCTCGAGTCGTGTGATCTTTCTGGATTGGTTAGGCGTGTGATACAACGCCAGGAGTCGAGATCAAGAGTCACCGGAGGCACCTAGAGCTCCAAACCTTCCCCGACCTCGCGGAGGAGCTCCGGTCCACCTCTGCCCCATCCAACACCTCCACCCAACAGAGCCACCTTCCAGGAAGCCAGAGGGATCTTTTGGAGCAGCAATGGCCGACAGGGGAGCGAGATCTCACCGGAAGAAGCTCGCCCAGGCGACTCTTCTTCCCTATTCTTCCAGCCTCTTCCCATGCCGTGGGATGATGGAGACGTCCCAGATCGAAGCACAGCCGTTGGATGATGCAGCGTTTCAACTGTCGGATCATCTCGGATGATCTAATCTCGTGCGTCCAGCAGCAAAATGGTACTAAGCGTTGGATGAGCGACACATGGAAAAGTGAAAGAACCTCAACCGTCCGATCCAGCACCTTAAGGGGTAAATTGCACCTTTAGCCCCTTGCACTTTTGTATTTATTATTTAGTTTTGTAAAATAATTGGAACGTTATAAATAATTGGGTTATTTGCATAAAATCCCCTGTATTAAGTGTATATTACATTTAGGTCCTTCCCAGCCGAGTCATGTGTAGTCCCACTTGATCGGGGAAATTTTGCACAGAGACCCCTGGAGTTAATACAAATTACGTTTTGGTCCCCTGAGACTGGATCACGTGTAGCCCAACAAGATGTGTTGTGAATTTTGCATTTATGCACCTGGCGATTTTGTATATTGTAAAAAGGTTCTAAAATATTAAACAAATATTTATTCTGTTGGGATTTTTGCAAAGAACACCTTGTCTTTATTTTTATTTGCAAAAATACCCCTACAAGTGTTGGAATTTCTTTTTGCTTTCCCTATTTATTGCATGCATCTATAAAATTCCAAAAATCACCAAAAAAATTACCATAGGATCCTGTTGCATTATATTATCACGCCATATTTTTATTTTGCATTTTTATTGCATTTTCATATTTATAAAATTCAAAAACATGCATTTTTATTACTGTTTACATTAAAAAATCCTAAAAATATAAAAACTTCTTGAAAAATTCCCCAAAAAATATATGTTGTGCCTTTTAGTTTTTTTAATTTTCTATCAAAAAACCAAAAAAATATAAAACAAAACTCCTAAAATTAGAAAACCCTAAAAACCTTCATAAAAATATTAAAAATCTCAAAAAAATCATAAAAATACAATCTCTATTTCTGAATTTTCTGTATTTTATTATCTTTGTTTTAAAATTAATTTGAGGAATTTTTGGCACTATTTGATATTTTTCATCCTCATTTTAATTTCGGCCATCAATATGTTTCACTGTTTGCTCGTATTTTTGATTTAAAAAATACCAAAAAATTTAGGGAAAACCCAAAAAAATCATAAAAATATTAGAAAATTATAAAAAGCCCAAAAAATTTTATTTCCTGATTTTTGAGTATTTTTACCTATTTTTTATAAAACCTTATCCTCCTCTTTCTTACCATATTATATCTTTATTTAAAGAAGAAGAAAATATAAAAAATGTAAAATACAAAAAAGAAAATAAAAAATCAGAAAATTAAAAATCAAAATACAAAAATATAAAATATATATATATATATATAATAAAAAACCCACAAAAACATTAACATGGACAAGGAGAGAATTGAGTAATTTTGTGCGTTTATTTTTGCCCCCAACCGTTTGCTCCCAGTGTTCGACCTCTATTTGTGCTTACACCTATACACATTTACATGTAGAGTTATAATAAATTTTAACTCCACATTTTTGAGATTTAATTGCTTTATTCTGATTGTGGGTTAATTGCTGATCAAATGGGATTCCGTTTGAGGTCACCTCAGCGACTGTCGATCCGCCTTGTGGAAAGACACGACCTCGTCTCAATCCCCTTCATCAGTAGCTGAGTTCAAGTGTCGGTAATCTACACAGACACGCCATAAAGTAGGTACATGAGCCGGAATCTCCTCACCACGGTCATTCTTTACGATCATAATCCCAGATTTCTTTGGAACCACATGTAAAGTGCTGACCTACTTGGAATCCGAAATGGGATATATAAAGCCAACATCACACCATTTTCTGATCTTCTTCATGACAACCTCCCTTAGATTTGGATTTAGACGCTGCTGGCATTCACAGGAGGATTTACAGTCATCCTCTAGGTAGATATGATGCGAGCACAAAGCTGGATTAATCCCACGGAGATCCGAGATATTCCATCCTATGACCTTGCGGTTTCTCTCAAGAACCTCTAGCACATGAGATTCTTGTTCAGCGGTCAAATGCGAGCTGAGGATGACCAGAAACAGTTGGGGGGACCCACAAGGAAGGCATATTTCAACGTTTATGGTAAAACCTTAACCTCTGGTGGGGTCTGAATCAGCTCTACAGTAACATCTTCTATTGTACTGATATATGGTATGTGATATGTACTCTGTGGACTGTCCACCTTGGCTACTAACGGCTCAGCAAGTAAAATATCTGATAGATCTGCAATAAATGATCTCTGCTCAGAAAGGAGGGGCTCATCAGGGTGTTCAACATTATTATCAATTAATAGATCAGATATCTCAACAATAATCTCAGAAAGATGTATCTCATCTGTGCATAACTTAGGAAATTCAACGAATAGCTTAGATATCAGTACCTCAAAATTCTCAGAAGGATGCATAACATTAGTAATCTTAGAAAAGTATGTCAAAGGAATATCAGTAGTTGCCTCTAAAAACTCAGATTGATCCTCAAAAATCAGCTCAAACTACTCATCAACAACTAGCTCAATTGGACCACCACGGGAACTCATGTCGATTGAGCTTTCCATAGAGTCCTTTTAGGAAAGGAACTCCCGTGTATCTATAAAATCAATGAAAAGATCTATCTCTTGGAATTCAGCAAGAAAATCACAAGCATCTGGCTCTTATATAAGTTTCTCTATCTCATCTGCTACAGGTGGCTGTGATGGTCTAGGATCAGAGATCGTCTCAATTTTCACCTTATCACCGCGAGAGTGAAAGATGATCTCTCCAGTACCATAATCAACTGTCGCTTCGGCCGTTCGGAGGACCGATCGACCTAGTATGATTGGGGTATGGAGTAACGGTGCAGGTTGTCCATATCCATGGCAACAAAATCAACAGGGGATTTCATTCCCTGCACCGTTATAATAACGTCCTTTAAAATGCCTCTTGGCCTCTTAATCGATCTATCAGCAAACTGAAGGATCATCCTGGTTGTTTTAAGAGGCCCTAATTGAAATTCAATTAGTAAAGAAGAAGGCATGTGAATAATGGAGGAATTGCTATCATTCAAATTCCTGATCAAAGATATGGCAACGGATGTGAGGTGCTCCCTTGCCTTTCTTTTTAGGTGGGAGGTTACCGATGGCATGAATTGTGGCCATGGTCAATATGTGTTTCTCTTTTTCCTTTCGTCTATTCTGCCTTGGTTGACGCTTTTCTGTACATGCCTCTTTCATTCCCTTTTTTACAGTAGGCATGTATTCCATGGCCTTAAGGAGTGGCATCTTTAAAAAGATGTTATGTAAGATCTCAACCACTCCAAGATCAGATAGGTTTGTTTTTAATTTTTGATATGTTTAAGAGCAGAAGGAAATGGCTCGAAATCAAAATAAATATTCAAACGTTCATTTCCATTATTCGAAGTAGAATCCTCATGTACAAAAGGACAACCAAAATTAGTTTGTACAGTGTTTTCCATATTAGGCGAAGGAAAAACAAAATCTAAAACAGAACGGGATGTTGCTGCTGGTGAAGAGAAGAATCCACGACTGGTTCTCCCTTGTTAATGGTGATCTACTTCTTCCTAGTGAAGGTGGTGGTGAAGGAGGTGAAACTCCAGATTTGGGTGCTGCTACACTGGTCCTCTCGACTGCTGGTGAAGGAGATGGTGTGGAATATGATGCTCTCTCAGTGGTTTGATCTCCCAACCCCAACTGGTGCATAGGCGGTTGCAATCTCCTACCGCTCCTGAGATGAATGGTGTCATATAAACATGTAAAATCAAGTGTCATACATGTCTCGGGTGGGGGTGGGCTATTGGCTACATGCTCCTTGCGTTTGAAGTTGTTGGGGTTGGCTTCGACCTATGCTGGAATCAGTGTCTTGGTGGTGGTCAAGTCGTTGATCTGCTAAGTCAGTTCGTTCATGTTCTTCAAGAGTAATGCAAGTTGGTCTAGTGCTGGGTTGACTGAAGGGGCCTTAGGGTGCGCAATGACCTGTGGTCGTTGAGACTGATAGTGCGGAGGTTGTTGGTAACCATATGGATTCTGATAATGAGGAGGAGGATATTTCCATAATATGCAGTCTGTTGCTGGTTAGGATGAGGAAAATACATAGATTCCTATTGTGGCTGGCCTTGTATCCAGTTTTGGAACTGTGGTGGAGACTGATAGTGAGGCTGGAACTGTTGGTGCTTGTACTGTTGTTGTCTGCCTCCCTGAAACTGGTGGGCGGGTCTCTGACCCTGCTGTGAACCCAACTGGCCTTGCCCTGATGGACGGAGCTAGTTTCGTTCACGGTCAAACTAGATGTCGTTTACCTCATGAATGATAGGTTGAGGTGGAGATTGTTGCTCAGGAATGTAGTCTACTTCCTGTTGGTACAAAACTATATGATATGAGTGTTGCTAGACCTGATTAGGTGTCTGCATGTAGTAGACTTGCTGAATTGTGGCTGGTCCTCCGCTACTATGCTGGGTGGAAGAATTCTGCTCCCTAGTAGAGGTATTGGTTGCTGCACTCACACCGTAAATAGCACTGATCGAACTCACAAGAAGCTCCAGGTGCTTTGTTATCTCATCCAGCTTATCCATGTTCTTCGTCCTCTGTTTGATCACTTGAATCTTCTCAAGCTCCTTGGATCATTTCTCAATAATGTCCACTTTAGATAGGTGGTTTCCAATGATGGTCAGGTCAGAGCTATCCACCCTATCCACTTCATGTGATGCCGTCATATTGACAGCCATGTGGGGTACTGCAGGGGAGGTGACGAGGTGCTTCTGAAAAGCACGTGAAGAAGAAAGAGCTGTCGAACTCTCCCCATATCCTCAAAAATTTGATAAAGGACATCCTCGTCCTTGTTGAAGTGGATCCCCCCACAAACGGCATCTACCATCTTCTGATTCTCTATGCTTAAACCCACAAAGAAATTTTGCACAAAGCTTGTCTTTGGAATATCATGATGGGGGCACTTTTCCGTCAGATTTTTGAATCTTTCCCACGCCTCGTGAATAGGCTCGTGGGGCATCTGAGAGAAATTAGCAATCAAGGATCGCATTTGGTTGAGTCGTATCAGCGGGTAATATTTGTTTAGAAATACGGACCTCAACTCTTCCTAAGTAGTGACAACCTTTCCCAAGTGATTTAACCAATATAAAGCTTTGTCCATCGGACTGAACGGGAAGGCGGTCATCTTCACTGCCTCCAATGGGACATTTGGGTAGTGTACTGTTCCACAAATGCGATTGAACTGATGGAGGTGTACATAAGATTTTTCATTAATATTTCCTTGGAATATTGGGAGAAGAGGCAAAATAGTGGGCTTAAGCTCAAAATGCTCATGAATCGCATGGATTTGTATCCAAGAATTTGTCTGTCCTGTCCCTAGATTATATGCATCCTTTAAGGTAAGCTTAGCCACATGTTCTATCGCAGGGTCTTCTCCTCCATTCCCACCTCCAGGGTTTCTGTTTTCCTCCTCTCTCCTATCTTCTCTTTCATGTCTCAGCTCGAGAATCATCTCTCTCAATGCGATCTAAAAGTCATCCTGCTCTATTAACTGGCTTGAATAGACTAGATAGAGGCTAACATGGTGATGTTGATCTTGTTCTGCTCCGACATGGTTCCCTTTCTCCTTGGTGGCATCAAGTGGCCAGTGTCTGACTCTGAAAATGTGCATGACACTCGATTAGTCCTAAAAAATGACGGAGTCTCATATACAAGTTCGAGAGTAGAGCCAATCTCAAATAGTAGGTTGACGGATGATTTGAAGGGTGATGTGGAGAATGCAGAATATTCGGGAAGGGAGTATCCCCGAATAGAAGGTGAACGGGTCGGAGTGAAGAATTACTTCGCAAAATCCGAATGAGAAATACTCCGGTCTGACATCTTTAAAATCAATAGGCAGGATTAGAGAGCACAAAGGTCAATGCAAGAATGAAATTGAGTGAAGGCGCAAATTGCACGGAAGGATATATAGCACTAGCAATCAAACACAATACAAACCTCAAGTTCACCAACTCAACGTAGTGTGAAGACCGTGAAGGTTCAGTCAATTATCTAGTAAATTTTTAGAGTTTGGTGAAAAATCAATCTATCAGAGTGTTTAAGCGAGCTGTTAGGAACCCAATGCTCCCAGGAGACTGTCTCAATATCACAACTATTTTTTCCCAGCCAATATGGGTGTAGACCGTTTACCGGCTACTCGATCTACCCACGCTGCTAAGGAAGTCCCAGACCAATTACCTGCTACTCAGTCCTCACTGGAGAACAACTAATCACAAGACCAGTAGTCTTAAGGAGTTCGGGCGTGGCTCTATCCTAGTGTGCGGGTCGCTCTCTCACTGCAGATAAATCAAACAAGGAGGGGTGACTCTCTCCAAAATAATGATTTTTCTTTACGTTTATTTTAGGGTCGAGTTTTCTTTAATAGTCTCGAATTTTAGGCAGTTATCACTTGGTTTGAATATTTTCAATAAATCACCTACCGAATGTCCAATTTCCTTTTTAACTTATGTGAGTGAAAACAAGGAAGGAGATAGGAAATGCCAATGCATGATTAAATACAATGATGCATGCAAGGGTTAGAGATGCGTACCTTCTTGCCAGCACTATACATGCAAAATGATCCGTGCAGAATTTAAATACAGAGAAAAAACTAACCTATATGATGCATGAGAACCCTCCTAATAATAACTTATATTAGCAGGAAAGAACATGTTAATTTGACTAAGCACAAATTACGCTCTATTCTATAGGTACAAAAAATCGAGTTTAGGACTTTGGACCTAATAGATTACCTAGCTCAAGTAAGCTAATTAAAGCAATCAATAAGTAGCTCACGAATCCACATGAAACAAATAAAAATAAAGTGACGAAAAATCAAAACTGGTGAGGTCCCCCAAGTGCACTGGCACTTGGCAAAATAGACCCCGCAAACAAGGTTTATAGTATCCTTTTACAAGAGTTCAAATGAAGAAATAAATGCTATATCTACATTATTCTAATGCTCCAAGTGTTGGTCTCCTCAAAAAATCTTCTCCTCCTCTCACGCTCTCCTGCGGCTCGGTGAAGAATCAAGCTGCCTCCACTTCGCTTGGGTGCTCTGGTTCTCCTAAGAACTCCACCCTCGCTCGTCGGGCCCTCGCAAGAAAGAGGAAATAGAAAATATGTAAGAGATACAAGTATATGAAAACATGAGCAAAAATGAAAAAATTAAATAGAGTGAATATGAACAATGAATAAATATCGAAAAATATAGACAAAAATGTACAACCAAGAATAGTAGGTCGAAAGAGAACCACATGTCTCGTGTGGTGAGTGAAGAAATCCATCCAATACCGACTTTTGTTTTGGGCTTCAAAAAACTATTGTTGCGGGGTCTAGGTTTGTTCCCTAACCAGAAAAGAGAAGATCGGGAAAGGCTAGTATCAGAGTCAGAGTAGCCGGTATGCAAGGACCAGCCAACAGATGGGTTCAACTCATAGCGGGACTTGTACTCTTGCAATCTCTCCTGCGCTGGTGGAACCTCCCCAGCAACGTCACCATTATGTTGAGCGAGAATTTCAATAGGTAATTATTATTTTAATATTATCATTGCAATCCCAAAAACTCCAAGCTCAAAAAAATAAATGTGTTTTTATTCACAAATAAAACTACAAAATAACTACAAAAGAATAATGTGTAGAAAGAGAATTTTGCTATTTATTTTACCTGTATAGCTGAAAGGATCGAATTCAGGGAGGCTACAAAACCTGAGGGTTATTTAAATAATCGAAAGAAATCAATTAAACGAAAACAGAATTCTCAAGGTACACTATGCTTGGTTTTTGTTTTGATTTTTATCATTTTATTTTTTTTTAAATTTTTTTATTTCTATTTTTATTTCTTTTTGGATTTTCAATTTTTTAATGATTTTTAATTTTGGAAATTTTTATTTTTTCAAAAATATGATTTTCAAAGCAAATTATACAGAAAAGAGACACAAATTTTTTAGATTTTTTAAAATATGATGAAAATGCTCAAAAATGTCTAAAGAAAATCTTTTTTTGTTTTTATGATTTTTACTATTTAGTAATTTTTAGAGATTTTCAACATTTTTAGGATTTTAAATTAATTAAAAACAATGAAGAAAGTTAAATAATAAAAATAGTTTACAGTTTTTGGTTATTAAAAAATAAAACAATCTCAAAAATTTAGGAAACAAATTTTATCAGAAAGAAGATTGATTAAGCTCCAAATAAAGACCAAAAATATATTTTTTCTGATTTTTTCATTAATTTTATATGAATTTTTATATATTTTCTATAATATGCAATTTGTTTGGTTTTTTTTAATACGTAATGCGAAAAAATTGGATGGGAAATTAAGTAAACAAAAGAAAAGTACTTTAATTTTTTTAGAATTTGTGAAGTAATATTTGAATTTTTATGAAATTTTCAAGTTCGGATAGAGAAAATGATGCAATTTTTGAATTTTTTTAAATATCAAATGAAAATAAAATAACTCAGCCACGACCGGTCCCAAGCCCGGGTAAATGAGGAGGGTTGCGTTAGGTAGCCGACAGCCAGCGTAAAACAGTCGGAGACAACTTCCTAAATATTATTTTTTTTAAAAAAAATACTATTTAGGAAGTTGCCTCATGACAGTCGGATATTTTCAACATGAATTTAAGCAAACATACAGATATCGTTGGGGCGTTCCCTACTTGCGACGCGTTGCATCGCTTGAATGCATTGAAAAAATGTCAAGGGCTGCTACATCGCAGCCTGGATGTAGTTCAAAATTTGCAAGAGTTCTCGCATGAGGAACACATGCAGGTAATTAAGCTAGTTCTGTTGCATCATCGCCCGAATGCAGTCCAAAATTTATAAGGGATCTCGCATAATGGACACATGCGAGTAAAGAAGTTTGTCCAAAAGAGATTGCAAAGGAAGTTACGGATTGGTAGTTGGAATGTTGGAACTTTAATTAGAAAATTGATGGAGATAGTGGATACGGTGGAAAGAAGGAAGATTCATATACTATGTCTTTAAGAGACTAAATGGGTTGGAGAGAAAGCAAGGGAGATTGAGAAGACAAGCTTTAAACTTTGGTATTCAGGTAAAGATAAGGGTAGAAACAGTGTTGGAGTGATTGTTCATAAAGATTTGAAGGATTGTGTGGTCGAGGTGCAAAGATTCGGGGATCGGTTATTTTGCTAAAATTGGTGCTTGAAGAATAAATTCAGGATATCATCTCAGTTTATGCACCGTAAATTTGTTTAGATAAAAGGACTAAACAAGCTTTTTGCGAGGATCTGGATAAGATTTTGCAAGGAATCCCACAAAGAGAGATGATTTGCATAGGTGGAGATCTTAATGGACATGTGGGAAAAGATGCTTTAGGGTATGCTAGTGTTCATGGAGGACATGGTTTTGGGGATAGAAATGAAGAGGGAAACGCCATTCTGGATTTTGTGACGGCATATGATATTTTCATAGCAAACACTCTCTTCAAGAAGAGGGAGGAGCATTTAATTACTTATAAGAGTGGGCGAACTAGAACACAGATAGATTACTTTGCGTTGAGGAGAAGAGATCGGTTGTGTTGTAAAGACTGCAAAGTAATCGCAGGAGAGAGTTTGACAACTCAACATCGCTTGTTAGTCTTGGATGTGCAAATATAAGGCCTAGTAAAGAAAAGGAGGGTTCCTAAGATCACTAGAACTAGATGGTGGAATCATCCCCTGAAGCAATCAGGCTTCAAGGAGAAGGTTTTAGAGAACTTATCTTGGGATTGTAGCGGAAGTGCAAATGAAATGTGGGAGGCAGTAGCATCTTGTATCCAAAAGGTAGCCAAAGAGATACTAGACGAGTCGAAGGGAGGAGCTCCAAGTCAAAAGGAGGCTTGGTGGTGGAGTGAAGGGGTGCAAGAGAAACTAAAATTAAAAGAGCATGCTTTAAAGCTATGTCTAAGGATAGAACAATGGAAACTGTCACAAACTACAAAATAACGAAGAAGGAAGCAAAGAAGGCTGTAAGCGAAGCTAAGTCAAAATCTTATGAAGTTTTTTTTTTATAAAAATCTCGACTCTAAGGAGGGTCAGAAGAATATATTCAGATTGGCCAAAGCAAGAGAAAGAAAGTCTAAAGATCTTTCTCAAGTGAGATGCATTAAGGATGAGGAAGGTCACGTGCTTGTTACTCAGAAGGACATAGAGAATAGATGGGACCAGTACTTCCATAAACTTTTCATTGGGGAAGGAAATAGAGAGATCACTTTAGGTGATCTAGCTAGTAGTGAAAGTTACTTGAATCGTGCAAGCTATAGACGAATACAAAAACAAGAAGTAGAGGAGTCTTTGAAGGTTATGAGACATGGGAAAGGTGTAGGACCGGATGGCATCCCTATAGAAGTATGGATAGTTTTAGGTGAGCGCAGTTTGACTCGGCTTACGAATCTATTCAATATTATTTGGCGAAGCAAGACAATGCCTGGAGATTGGAGGAGTATCGTGGTGCCTCTTTATAAGAATAAAAGAGACATTCAAAATTGTTCAAATTACAGAGGTATCAAACTGATGAGTCACTCTATGAAAATTTGGGAATGTGTGATCGAAAGAAGGCTAAGGAAAGTTTCCAACATAAAAGAAAATAAATTCAAATTCATGCCAGGTCGCTCAACTATTGAAGCCATCCATTTGTTGAGGAGAACAATGGAGATTTATAGAGCTAAAAGGGAGAACCTCTATATGATCTTTATTGATTTGGAGAAGGCTTATGATTTTGTCCCACGAGAGATATTGTGGAGAGTTTTGGAGAAGAGATAAGTACCTGTCCTATACAATAACCTCATAAAGGACATGTATCATAGGGCTTTATCTTGTGTAAGGACCCCGTTTGGGAAGACTAACTATTTTGACATCAACATTGGTTTATATCAAGGTTCAGCTTTGAGTCCATTTATTTTTACTTAGATTATGGACGAGTTGACAAGTCACCTTCAGGATGAGTTACCTTGGTGTATGTTATTTGATGATGATATTGTGTTGACTGACGAGACTTGAAATGGAGTGAATGAGAAGCTTGAGGTCTGGAGACATGAATTGGAGACTAAAGGATTTCGTATAAGTAGGGCTAAGATGGAATATATGGAGTGCACCTTTGATGGAAGCAATGGTGAAGGAATTGAGGTGAAGATTGGTGATAATAACATTCGGAAGAGAGATTCTTTTAGATATCTGGGATCTATTTTGCAACAGGATGGGGAATTGATGGAGATGTTACTAATAGAATAAATGCATGCTGGCTTAAGTGGAGAGGAGCCTCTGTTGTTCTCTGTGATAAGAAAATTCCTTTAAAAATAAAAGGAAATTTTTACAAAGCAGTCGTGTGACCTGCTATGCTCTATGGATCTGAATGTTGGCCTGTGAACCATAGACATGTGCAGAGAATGGTTGTATCAGAAATGAAAATGCTAAGGTGGATGTGCGGACACGCACGTAAAGATCGAATTCGGAATGATGCAATCAGAAAGAAAGTTGGTGTAGCTCCGATCGAGGATAAGATGTGAGAAAATCACTTAAAATGGTTTGGTCAATTGCAAAGAAGATCAACGGATGCACCAGTTAGGAGATGCAAGTGTTGGGATGTTGAGCCGACTAAGAGAGGGTGAGGACGACCCAAGAAGTGTTGGAAAGAGACTATACAAAGGGATTTTAGTTTTTTGGATATAAGCCCGGGATTGACCCAAGACAGATCTGAATGGAGGCGAAGAATCCATTTAGTTGATCCCACTTAATTGTGGGAAAAGGCTTTGTTGTTGTTGTATCAAATAAAAATAAAATGTGGTGAAATTTATATACAAGATAGAACACGCAAACATGATCATGGCATAATTTTCTAAGAATTTTTTAACAAAGCCAAACATTATTTCAATGAGAAAAACACAAGAAAATAATAGTCTGGATCACAGGGACTGAAATGTGAATGTTTAAAGTTTTTGAATAAAATAATGATAGAAAATAAAATTGCGAATGAAATTTGCAAATTGCCCAAGTTACATGTGTGATGCACGTGCTTTGCTCTGGAGGGGGATTCTTTGCAGATCTAGAAATGTTGGAGGGCCTTTATATAATTTTATCAAAGTGGTATTGCTCCTTTTGTGTGCCCTAAATCCAAAAGAGAAGGGAGTCGCCACCCCCGCGATCTTCACACCAATGGAAGGGGCGCTGCCCCTTGAGTTCTTGTGCAGGCGGTTAGCGGGTGGTAGATTGGTGGACGATGCAGTCGGTGTACGCGACTCGTGTGGAGGGATGGCAGTCGGCTGCTATGGTGGATTCTTCGTGCAGGGGCACATGCCTCAGGGGTGGAGCTCATTTATGTGAGTCTGGCAGAGGTGTTGATTTGCGGCTGGCACTCGTGAGCTCCTTCACGCAGGTGGTGCGTCGACAGTGGTTCCAGGTGAAGCAGTGATGGGCGAGAGATGTCACGCAAGGGGCGGTGCTCTTGCGTGGCAGATCTACAGCTGGTGGTCGCGAGCTCCTTCGCGTAGGTGGCGTGGGGGGTTGCGAAGGACAGTGCGCATAATGGGTAGCGACGGGGCGATACATGCCCCGGCGATCGACAGGTCTCGCGGTCGGCGGATGCGGCTCGTGCGGGTGGTGGTGTAGGGACTTGTGTGGGGCTGGTCGGAGGAGGTCGGTGCGGATAGCAACGGGGCGACACATGCCCCGGCAGTCGGTGGGCAGATGTGTAGAGAGGGTGCGGGCGCCGCCTGCTGCTCGAATTTTTTACCTTTTTTTGAAAAATGTAGCCAAAGTAATAATTTTTTTAAAACTGTAAATAATTTTTTTATTTTATTTCCCTACTGCAAAAATATTAATATTAAATATTTTTTATTTTTTTCCTGCAATACATATGTTAGAGAAAAAAATATAGGAAATATTATTTATTTATTTATTTATTTTATTGTAGGATCAAGATGGACTCGAGCACGACAGCTCAATCCATATTATTGAAATAAATAAAATCGAGAAACGTGTATGGGTTCGATTCCGAGGGAAATGAGAGATTGAAGTCGGATCTCCGACCACCGTGCGTGGTCAGAGTTGATAGATTATGTGAGATAGAATGAGAACGTGTGTGGATCGAGAAGATGAAATAAAATAATCGAGTCGGATTTAGAATTTTTTTGAGGAATGATTGACTACGATTAAGATCTATGAATCAAAATTGAAAAAAAAAGTGGCGATGAAACTAAAAGCGTAAAAATTAGACTATGATTAACCTAGATTAAAACGAGAAAAATGGATCTCACTGAATGGGAGTGGATGAACGTCGTGATGGCCTCGACGAAGGCCGACTCGTTAACATCGAACATCTCAGAGGCTGGGTACCCTTCTGCGACAAGATGGCTCTCGGAGAATAGGCTCCTCTCTCCAAAGATTGATCAAAGAGAATTGAAGGAGGAGCCAAATAAATAAAAGAATAATTGAATTAAGAGAAAAAAGAAAGGATTTTAATGGTGGAATTAATAAAATAAATTAAATAAATTAAATAGATAAAAATGAAATTTGGAATTAAATAAATTAATAAAATAATTAATTGGTAAAAATTAATTAGTCACCTTAGTGGTGGTTATTTAAGGTACACATTTAAATCGTATATACACGGTAGGTTTTCAAATCAAATCAAATTAATTAATTAATTAAAACTCTTAATTATATTAATTTAATTAATTAATGTTAGATAATATTTTTTTGGTTTTTATATAAGGAGGTTAATTTTATACATATCATATATACATGATGTACATTATACACATGTACAAATAAGGAAATAATTTAAAAAAATAATTTATTTACTTTAAATTATAACGAATAATATTTATAATTATTAAAAATATATTATGTACAAAAATAAAATAAATAAATGGTCAAATTGCAAAAACCATCCCAGAAAACCGACTTTCAAACCGTAACTCCAAAAATTATGAAACCACATTCATTTTAAAGATAATTTAATTTAGAATACAATGTAAGTGACTTTGATTCAATTTGAGTTCATATGAAGAGGAATTGATCTTTCAATTATAGCTTTACGACTTTTTACGAATGCGGTTACTTTTATTTTGTACATGATTTTATTTTAGAAGTATTTTAATTATTTAGGAGACATTTTTGTTTACAACTTTTATTTTGAAAATTATTTAATTTGAGGTAAATCTATGTACAAAAAAATAGTGTAAATATAAATATACACAGAAAAATATTTACAACGCATTTTTTTGGATTTTCTAATTAAGGACCCTATCTCCCCCTACTTTATTCCTAGACGATCAGATCAAGTCTTGACCTTCTCTCAGGGTTAGGGTCAGCGTGTATCTATTACATATGTACAGCCTTTTTTATTATTCTCTTTATTTTTCCTTTATTTATTTATTTATTTATTTTAGTAAGAATATGGAGTCAGTATTATATACAGGTGTTTTATAAGATTTAAAGCTAAAATAAATGAATAAAGATGATGAAATGCAGAGTCATTAATAATTTACACCTGACACCCCCCATCTTTTGTATTTAGTATTTAGTACTGTAAATATATCATGTAGTGCAATAATTTGAGGATAACTTACAACTGGAACCTCGAACTTTGTATATTTGCACTTCAATCCAGTCCAATGCACCTCATGTGTAGTCCCATGTGAGGCGCTGGGTATTTTGCCAGAATTGTCCCAAACTTCAGGAACAATTCTTAAATGAAATTTTGTTTATTGAAAATGCAATCAGTCCCTGTAACTATAGCATTTTATTTTCTTTTAATTTGTGCATATTAAATATTTTTATTGCTCTAAAACTTCTACGAAAATTCATATAGGTGCCTAATATCATGCTTCATCTTGCATAATTTTTGTGTGGCATTTTAGTTAATTTTCCTATTTATTAAAAATCTAAAAACATGCATTTTCTTTCTGTTTATTATAAAAAAATCCATAAAAATTATAAAAGATTTTCCAAAAAATCCCAAAAAATATATTATCTATATTGCATAATTTTCTACCATATATCCAAAAATTCCAAAACATGCAAAATATAAAACCCAAAAAAAATCTTATAAAAATTACAAAAAATTAAAAAAATCTGAAATATTCTTGCTTTTGGTTAATTTTCTATATCATGTATACTATATACTAAAAATAATGTTAGTTAATTTTATACTTATTTATATTTATTAAACCCAAAACAATCACGGATAATTAATATGTACACTATTTTATTATATTTATTACTTTAAAAATACCTTAAAATAAGTAAAAATTCTATAAAAATTGCACAAAATTAGAGCAAAATATAAAACTCACAAAAAATATTTCACTTATTTTGAAAATATTTTAACTTAAATAAACATATAAATATCTATATTGCCTATTATATACATATTACTTATATAATATCTATATTTTTATACATCATTATATATCTTATTTTAAAAGTAAAAAAGAAATTAAAAATTGAAAAATCAAATGGAAAACATAAAATCAAACATTTTAAAATATAAAATAATTAAAAATCCATAAAAATTAATATAATTTAAAACCCACATAAAAACAAGAAAAAGCTAGAAAAAAGGAAAATAACAATTATTAATTAGAGATATTTATTAATAAGCCTCTTTGTTTCATGTGCTTGACCTCTACAATACTTACACATATACACATCTATTGTAGAGTTATAATAAATTTAACTCACATCTACATTTCATTGATTGATCTATTTCTTTGTGGGTTATTTATTGATTAATTGCATATTTGAGTGGTCAACGCAACAACTATTGATCCATCCTTGTTCAAATTAGTATGACCTCATATCATGCGGTTATCAAATGGTCAGGTTGTCAGGGAAGCAACGAGGTATAGATTGTTTGCTTATTTTCTGCATTATCTATTTTATCTCTTTTATTTCTTTTTGTTTATATCCATAGAACTGTTCTGACGTATTTGTTATGTTTTCCTATGTTATGAGGGCTCATGGACCGAGGGAGGACCTTTTAGGAGATCTAGTGCAGCCACACGAAGCAGAGGTCGAGCATTCAGCCTATAGTAGGAGAGAGCAGCAAAAGAGGACTAGGAGCTGTGAAGACAGTTGTAGTTTAGTTTTATTTGTATTTTTAGTTATGGTGAGAGAGAGAGAGACTTAATTTGTAATAATTGAGCTTAGACTTTGGATACTCTCTTAGACTTGGAATTTTGTGAGGTTTATTTCATTAGTCGTCTTTTCACTTGGGGGACGTCATCAGCTTTTTCGTGATTTCTTTGCCTTCTATCTTTATTCTCCTATTTTCCTCTTATTTTTTTGTTTTTCGTAATTTGCATGTTCCGACATTTTTTTTCTATTTTATGTCTTGTGTGAATAAGCACTTAGAATTAGGAATTACTTGATCAAGTAAATTAAGTCCAAAGCCTAATTATACTCATGTACTTGTAGTTCTCTGATATGCCTGGACTTGGTCAAATTAACTGGTACTCACGCTAATAGTAATTCATGTCTAAGGGTGATTTCATCATTGCATTCATTTAGTATAATTTCAATTTCTATCTAGCATCTTGCATGGAGAGAGCAGGAAGCAAGGTGAGCATATCTAACTTAACATTCCATCATTGATTTTCGACTCGCATTGCATTTCTGATCTCTCCCCCTATTTTAGTTATTGATGATAAGTAAGGAATCAAGCAAACCAATTAGCCTTTGATTTTAAAAAATAATAAAAAAAGTGAAAACCAAAAATCATAAAAAAAGGACTTAAAGAAAACTTGACCATAATTAAAATTCATTAATGGACTTTATTGTATTGGGTGCTTAAAGCCTACATTGTTTAAGGTACACTTCAAATAGAGTGAGGCACGACCCTTAAGGAATAGAGCCTAAATCCCAACCTGGGTACTTCCTTGAGTATCGATTGGATTCACAAAGTATTATCGCTTATACCGATGCATGGGCGAGTAGGGCTAGGTTCGCTTACGAACTTAGTCTGAAGTACTAAGCATGGGGGAACTGCGACAATAGATCCTTGTCTCATCATGCCATGTCTGAGTACCCCACAATAGGGAAGTATTTGATTCACCATATCGACTTCCTGCCTCTACTTCTTTGGTTGAGTTGTGGATCCATACCCTATATCAAGGACCATAAAAGTACAAGATACTGGTTACAAAGGAAGTGGGAAGTACAAGAATATTATCTGGAGTACTCACTCACCTATAGGGCCTGTTTGGTTGTAGGGTTGGACAGGGTTGGGTTGGGCAGGGGTACCCCTGTGAATAGTAAACTGTGAGGAGGAGAACCCTGTTTGGTTGGAGGGGTAACCCGGGTTGGGCCAAGCCAACCCTGTCCAACCCTCCAACCAAACAGGCCCATAGGGTTAGCCACTAAGGACTAAATTGACAATATTGCCTGAAACAACAATAAAATCTCCAAGATAAATAGCCGAACTTTCATGGCTTCATTATGTTGTGTTGGTGAAGCAACCCTTGTCTTGTGTCTAGATATAAGGTCAAGATAAAAAATACCACATCTTTGTGCCCTTCGTCGTTACTTCTTTTCTATCTTTCTATTCATTCCTTCTCACTTTTGAGCCTTCTATATTCCTCTTTTATTCCTTGTGTTCATTATTCCTCATCTTCTCCTTTTGTTTTCGATGTTGCATTTGGAATGGTCTAGTCGGGCCTCCACAGAAACCTGCATCGTGTCCTAATGCTTACATCTCAATAATTTGGGATGATTCGAGAGCGATCGGTTCAGACTTGGTGAATGACTCTCGAGACTCCCCACTTCTTCTACCTCAAATAAACTGGGATCACTCTTGTCTCGAACTCGCTCCCTTTTGGATGGAGACTGGTCTATCTCCATACAATTTCCCCACACTCATGAAGTTCAGAATTGACCTTAATCTCATTTGGTGCATATTTTCATTCTGATCAGGGTATATTTCCTCTTGCAGTTAAAAGACCCGATCTGAAAGTACTATTAGATTCAGACTCAATATGGCTTCTCAAAAAGGGAAGTGTCAACAGACAACTCAAAATGAGGTCAACATATAGATGCTAGCCTCCATTCAGGCTATTCAGCAGTGGTTGACTGAAAAAGCACTCGCCTAGACTGCTTTCTGGGATATGCTGGATGAGATAAGGAGAGACAGAAAAAAGGAGGAGGATATGAGAGCCAACATGAAGGAGATGAATTTTAGGCAGGTACAAACCATGGGGAGGAACAGAGGAGAGATGCATGTAGCCTACACTAAAGGAAACCTATAATCCCAATGCCAGACAAGTCACCGAGTGGATCCACATCCCGCAGATCTACGGACATTTTGAGCTCAAGCCATAATTTCTCTCCTTGTTGCCTATTTTTCATGGCAACACAAATGAATAACCTTATATTCACTTACAACAGTTCAATCACATCTATGGTACCATGCACTACCCAAACATCTCGTTGGAAGTAATCAAAATGACAGCCTTCCCATTTAGCCTTCAAGATAAGGATCTATACTGGATCAACCATCTTGGGAAGGTGGTGACAACCTGGGAGGCACCAAAGTCTATCTTCCTGCACAAATATTATCCATTGAGATGTCTTAATTAGATGAGAGCCCTGATTTTTAACTTCTCATAATTGTCCCATGAGCCTATCTACGAGGCATGGGAATGCCTTAAAGATCGCCAGGAGAAGTGCTCACACCATGACATACCGAATACCAGCTAGGTCCATCACTTTTTCGGTGGGATGAATTAGGACAACCATAAGCTGGTAGATGCCGCGTGTGGCGGATCTCATTTTAACAAGGACGAAGATGTCAATTGGAAAATCTACGAGGAGATAGCTGAGGGATCATCTGCATTTTCTTCATCCCGTGCATTTCAAAAGTAGTTACAGATCCTCTACAAGCCTGTGAATGTGGTGGCATTTCAGTATGAAGAGGATATGAATGAGAGTTACAATCTCAGCATCATAGGGAATCACCTATCCAAGGTCGATATAATTGAGAAACAATTACATGACTTAGAGAAGCTTGTTGAGATCAAACAGAGGACCAAAAGCATGGATAAACTTGACCGGATAACCAAGAACTTGGAGCTCTTGGTTAGCACCATCAATTCATGCCAATATGTGAGTGCATCGGTCGAGATGTCTAAAGAAATGAAAGAACAATCTATGCATCAGAGTCCCAGACAAACACAGTCGGTTCATCACGTATATTACATGCAAGCACCCGATTAGGCACCACCATCACCACCGCAACATCCGACACATATGATTGCCTACCATCCTAAGCCCCCAACCATTGTTGAGCCATTATTTCCACCTCCACCCAAAATTCAGGAGGTGAATGGTGTTTGGAGTAATGAAAAATCTTTGACTTGTCCTAGCGGACACCCTCAGGGTCAAACATCAGCCAACCAGCCATTCCACCAATATCAAGGTGGAAGGAATTTCCAGCATAACCAGCTCCAAAACCAGTCTCCCCCGCAAGCACATACTTGGAAACATAATTATCAACATCTAGCTTACTGCATCAACAGTTGTATCAATATCAGTTGCCTTCTCAGTACAACAACCAATTCCCTCCACTTTAGTATCACCAACAATATCCTTCTCATTAATATTTGTTGAGTTATCAGTTGTAGCCTCCACATCATTGCCAGAGTCAGCGTGGTGAGCAAGCTAAATTCTCCGAGGCTACCCCAATAAATTTTGCACTTGATTGTTTGGCTTAGATTTTTAAGAGCTTGGTAGAAATGAGCTAAAAATTTATTTCCTAACGGCTACTAAGACGAACATTCTGGCACAAGTCGAGGCCAATCCCAATAACCTATGTTGTAAGCAGCAGGTAGCCTGTCGTGATTCATCCTCTAATTCAGGTACGAATACTTCTTTTATATTATCTAATATTATGAATCTTAGGAGTGGTAGATTCCTACAACCGTCTACGACAACAAAGGAGAATAAAGGCAACTCGTCACATGAAGCAATTCATCCCTCATCAAATGTTGATGAAGAAGGAGATGAGGGAGCCACACTGAATGCTAAAAAGGACCAGAAAATGAAGAAAATCGAAAAATTACAAAAACAAAATAACAACTGAGGCCTTGTCGAGACAGCCAAGTGTGAATCACCAATTCATCATCTTTATTCATCTATTTTGTCTTAAAACCCCTTAAAACACGTGTAAATAACATTAATTCTCATGTATTAGAAAATCGTAATCATCTGTTAGTAGTGTATTATTATCATTATTTTAACCCTAAATAAATAAAAGAAATAGAAAGAAAAGAAGATGTATATATGAAATAAACACATATTGATCCTGACTCTGAGAGTAGGTCAAGTCTTGATCTAATCAACAAGGACTAAAGTGGGAGGAGATATGGTCCTTAATGTCTAAAAACCCTAGAAAACCAATTATACATGTACAAATTCATCACTATTCTTTATGTGTGTGTGTATATTGTACTATTTTATTTATCATTGATTCATAAATAAAAATATTTTCTTCTTGAAACTTGCACATAGAAATGTGTTCTAAATAATAAAATAATTGTAAAAATAAACCATATACAGAATAAACGGGACAACACTCTGAAAAAATCGTAAAGCCAGAATTGAATATTTACTCCATGTAAACTTAAAATAAATCAAACTCACTTCCATTATGTTCAAAATAAAATAAGCTTTAGAATAAAAGTGGTTTCATAAAATTTAGAGTTAAAATGTGAAAGTTGGCTTTTTGGAGTGGTTGTTGTACCTATATGTATATCATGCACATATTTATCTATCTATTTATTTATTTATATTTTAGCAAATATTGTATTTTTATTATTTTGTACATATATTATGTTATTTATATAAATTCAAATAAAAATAACTTCAAAAAATAAAAAATAAAATAAGTGTATTTATACATGGGTATAATGTACATATAGTATTTATATATACAGTTATTTAGCCCATTAAATAAATTAAAAAATAATATAAAAATATATTTAAAATCTTCTAACTATTATATATATAAATAAAATCTAAAATAATGTGTATTTTCTAAAATTAGTTAATTAAAATTATGTATATTAGGTAGTAACAATTTTATACCTACAAATATGTGTATTTATTTATTTCAGCCCAATAAATTAGGCTATTTAATACATTAAAAATCACTGAGAATTAATTTATTAGTTTATAAACTTTTTTATTTTAAATCATTTTCTATTTATTTCTTATTTACTTCCATTTATTTAATTTTTGTTTTACCTTAGCTTTTGTCCTTACTCGAACTTGTACCTCATTGGTTGACCCGAGCGATGAATCACCAATTCATCATCTTAATTCATTCCTTTTGGCATAAATCCCTTAAAAAATACATGTAAATGTCATTAATTATCACTTTTTTTATAATCTCATACATCTATAAAGAATATATTATCATTTTTTAAACCAAAATAAATAAAGAAAGAAATAAAGGAAAAAAAAAGAAACAAGAAGACTGTATATATGTAATAAATACAGGTTGATCCTAACCCCTAGAGTAGGTCAAGATTTGACCTAATCTACAAGGAATAAAGTAGGGGGAGATATGGTCTTTTGTCTATAAAAAGTTCAGAGAATCAAACTTCGCATGTGTAAATTCATCATTATTTATTTTGTATATACATTCAACTATTTTATTTATCACTAAAACAACCTTAAATAAAAATTTTTCTTCTTGGAAAGTGTACATAAAAATAAGTTATAAACAATAAAAATAAGGATAAATTACAATTTGGGTCCCCATCTATGGATCCAATCATAGAATGGGCCTCCTCCTGTAAATTGTAACGATTCGGGTCCCAATACCATTTAGAAAATGGAAATTTTAGGGTTCATGATGAATATGCCCTTCTCGGGAAGGGAATGGGGGTTGGGTTCCAACTTTTAAACAAGGTATATTCGTCATCACACCCAAAAAATTCATTACGTTGACGGCATGGGACCCGAATCGTTACAATTTAAAGATGGGGACCCATTTGGGATTAGACCCATAGATGGGGACCCAAATTATAATTTACACTAAAAATAATTGCAAGAAGAAACCATGTATAGAATAAGAGAAACAACACTCTAAAAACCATAAAGCTAAATTGCCATATTAATATATGCTCGGTAAAAACTCAAATAACCCAAACTCACTTTTATTGTGTTCAAAATTAAATAAGCTTTAACATGAAAGAGGTTTCATAAAAAAAATCGGAGTTAAGATGTGAAAGTTGGCTTTTTGGAGTGTTATTGTATAATGTATCTATATTGTACATAATAGTTTTATTCACTTATTTATTTATTTGTATTTTTGGACATATCGTACTTGTAATATTTTGTACATATTTTATAATTCATATAAAATACGAATAAAAATTATCAAAATTTTAAATATACAAAAACAAAATAAGTATATTAATACCATATGTATCATGTATCTATATTTTATATACCCTTATTTATTTAACTTATTAAATTAATTCAAAAAATAAAATAAAATATATTTTAAATCTTTAAATTATTCTGAAAATTAATAAATTAATAAATTACGTAATTAAAATAATGAACTAAAAAATACAGTTGTCGTCTATATAGGTATTTTATACATATGAATAGAGGTTTTTATTTATTCTACCCTTATTAATTAATTTATTTAATTTATTACATCAAAAATAATTTGATATATTTACATTATTTATTTCAATTTTTTTAAATTTAATTCATTTATTATGTATTTCTTAATTATCTTTTATTTAATTTTACTATGTTTTCCTGTAGTGCCTTGTCCTATTCAGACCAGGTTGTGATTGGTTGGACCTGGGTTCGTTGACCTAGGTCAACTTCCCATTTCTCTCGTTTACCTGATTAAATAACCCAGCCTCCCTTCTTCTTGAATTTTCTACACCTGATTCAACTATCCTCTTATTTTGATTTCTTTGCACGAATAATCCTTGCACATCACTCTCACTTGCCCGATTATTTTCATGTCAGCCCACGCCTCGGTTCGTGCGCCTCACCTTTTTGGATTTTAACAAATCCCACTTCTATAAATACATCTCCTGGACTCCATTCTCAATCTAATCTGATTTCACCTCATTTTCGCCCGAGATCAATTCCTGGAGTGTACCTGAGGTGACATAGAATGTGCCCTGTGATTAAAGGCACGGAAGTAGCCAGAAGATTGAGATCTAGATCACCATCGTACATGTTCCGACATGTTGAGCTTTTATGCCATCTCGTCGCCGGATCGAGTCCACGACCATTGCCATTCATCGTAGATAACTAGTAGGATATTTACTCTTTCATTTTGCATTTCATTTCAGTCAATTTGCATTTGATTTCAGTTTCGATTAGTCTTCTGAAAAGTTTCCTCCGATCTGCAAGATCAGAGGTTTCCACTATGTTTCCAACCACATCGATCATCGTCGTTCCATCTGGAACATTCTTCGCATCTTCTTACACGTTCTGATCATGAAACCCATCACAGATTTGAAGTTTCGATCTCACTCCGATCACCTCACCGGAGATCGACCCACCCCACTCCATTTCCTTTGTTTTTGATAAAAAATTGTCGTCGGAGCCCCGCCTTCAAATGAAGAATTGATTGCACATGTTTAAGAGCCATCCGGAGCACGAATTGAAGACCTGGAGGTTCATTTACGAGCTTCAACAAGCCAGAGCTCCAGGTCCCCGATCAACGGGACCCTAACTTCATTTCCATCTCCATTTGACATGGAAGGACATTAGGTTCCTCCTGAAGCATTTAGGTGTCAGATCGAAGGCGGAGTTGAATAGCATGAGGAGATCAAACTTCATTGGGGAAGACATTCAAATAGTTCCTCCAGGGGGCTTGTGAGACGTCGGATCAAGAACAGATCCTCTATATTCAATTATCAATGTTAGATCATTCCTAAATAAGAGCCGCCTGATCAGATCCTCAATGTTGCATCAAAGTCGTCCGATCCCTCGTGCAAGGCACGTTTCAGTGGTGATTTTGCACTTCTTGTTTTGCATTGTATTTTAATTGTAAATAAGTCATTAATGAACACATGTCGTGTTGATATTGATTGAATAATTGCACGTCTATCCTTGTCTGTTTTTATATTTACATTTGAGTCATATTTATACAGATCCACATGCACAAGCATGTGCTTATTTGAAAATTTGCAATAAATATAATATTGTTTCTTATTATTTTTTGCTCTTGAAAGTATAAATAATTGCATTACAGTCCCTCAAACCTGGATTCACAAGCTGAAACACGTGAATCTCTAGTGTTTTTGCATAATTGGTCCTGAAGTTTAATTGTTTATTAATTTGTAGTGTACAAACTTTAAATAATTGATATTAAGCCCCTATTCTACAGATTAATTATTTTTAATTACTCTTAATAAATAGCTAACTCATTCTAAAAATTCTCTAAAATTTAGGTTAAGTGTCTATTAAATAGTTTCATCACTCATAATTTTAGTTATTTGTTATTTCTAAAAAATTCAAAAATAGCAAAAAGTTTTCTTTGTTTAGCTTTTAAAAATCTAAAAATTTCAAAAATGGTTTACAAATTTCAAAAAAAATTAGGTATCTTTTATATTATTTTATTTCTTTTATAAATTTCATTCAAAAAAATTAATCAAAAAATCCTAAAAACTGAAAAATATAGAAAACATATAAGAAATCATACAAAATCATTAAAATCAAAAATATGAAAATATGCTTGAATTAAAGCTTGAAAATTTCTCTTCTGTGTTGACTTTATTTCTAGTAATTTTTTATTTAGTTTTATATTTTAAAAATACGAAAATAGTAGTTTGTACTTATTTTGTTCACTATTTCAGTTTTTAATAATTAAAAAATTCTTATAAATTTTAAAATTTAATAAAAATTACAGACACAATCTAAATTTCTATAAAACATAAAAAAATATTTTAATTTTTTTAACATGTTTGATACTTTTGAAAAATCTAAAAATAACCTTTTGTCTCTTTTGTTTATATTTTCTTTTATTGTTTTCTTTTAAAAAATTGAAAGATAAAAAATTACAAAAATAAAAATATTTTAAAAAGTAAAAAACAGAAGATATAAAAAAATTAGAAATTTTAAAAATCCATAAAAAAATATAAAAAGCATAAAAAGAACATAAAAATAACAAAAAGAAAAGGAAAAGAAAAATTCTCCTTTATTAATTAACAATGATTAAATAACCATTGGAAAACGTTGCCTCCCTGAGTTTGATATCGATTGTCTACACAGATAAAATAATAGCACTAGCATTTTACTTTATTTCTTGATGTAAATAATTTTTTATTTGGAGAGTTGTGGTTGCAGCGACACTTACATCACACTTTTTCTATTTTTCATTTAAATAACTTAAACCTTTAATTCTTTTGAAAAATCAAATGGCATCATTGTAGAGGAGGCATGGCGAAGGTAGTTTGGTTTTATTTTTCTTCTACTCTTGTTTGTTTATTTCATTTCATGTTTCATTTGTCATCATGTTTCATTTGCAATCATTTTTTCTCTTTTATTTTCTTCTTTTAATTTTCTCATTAATTATTCTAACACACTTCCATTTCCCTTTGTTGTGAGGACTTGTGGGAGAGGATGGTGATCCTAGAAGAGCTTACGCACCCGAGTAAGGCAGGGGCTGGGAGCTTCTTCACCAACAGGTAGGAGAGAGAAGTTGAGGAGAGGCAGAAGAGTTGAAGACCTATTGTTGCACTTTTAGTTTTTAGTTGTATTTTTCAGTCATTTTATTCATTTTATTTTCATAACTAATTATAATAATTTGTTGTCACTTTCCCTTTTTCGTTTTCTATAGAGCCATTAGACTTCCTTTATGCTTGTTAGGGGTTTGTTTCACCCAGTGCCGGTGCATTTGGGGAATCCCATCGGTTTTATTTTCTCGACTTTCTTTTTATTTTATTTCACATTTTTTGAGTTTTTCGAACTTATTTTTCTTTATTTTTTGTGCTTGAGCCCTTAGATTTAGGTTTTTATTATCTTGGTTGAGTCGGGTAAATAATAGGTCCAAGCACACTAATATCTTCATGTACCTATAGTCTTATTTGTACTTGGACTTAGGTAAATAAATCTAGTTCTTTCCGATAACAGAAATGTCTGCTAGGACGGTTCTCATGTGCATGTCATATTGGATAGATTTATTTTTTATGCGTGGATTATTTTGCATGTAGATTGCTGGCGATAAGTACACATTTATATCTTTGCACGCATCATTGATTTCCACGTGCATAAACTTTTCTGACTTCCTTCCCCCATTTTTTGGACTTAGGATAAAAAGAAAATTGGAAAATTCGATAGGCAATTTTCTTTGAAAATTACTCAAAAAAGTGATAACCTAAATAAAATTGGGATTGCTAAGTAGTCGGCCCTAAAAATGTAACGACTCATATTGTATTGGAGAGAGTAACCCCCTCATTACTCACAGGTACTTGCCTCTAGACAGTGTGGGTGAGGATGTAGCCCTACAGATAGAGCCTAAATCCTTACCCTAAGCACATGTGTATCACTCTTCGATATACGGTCACATCTATAAGCACTTCTCTTAGACCTTAGAAAATCGTTTTGGTGTGCTCTGCCTCATATCTCCCTTTGGGCCTGATATAACCCGACAGCCCGAGCGACATCACCTTCTGTGTTTGTGGGTTAAGTAACTGTTTGATTCACTAAACTTAACATTTAAAAGATAAAAGATCGAACTCTTATGGTCTCCACTTGTGTTCAGATGGGGAATTGAGTGTTTGGTTTGTATTTGTTTGATTAGAATAAAGATCCTTCAGCGTACTTCGTGCCTTTTTTCACTCTCTTCTTGATTTGATTTCGTGTTCTTGCATCTTTCTCCTTGTTTCGAAGATGTTGGATTGGAGTGATTTGTGCTCGGACCTTACGGACTTATCACTTTCCTCCCCAATTCGTTTGCTTTCATCTTCTTTTACTCGGGGTGAATCTCTACCCAAGCTTTCTTACTTTTCCTTTACTCATGATTTGTCACCAATAAATCCATTGTTCAATATTGACCCCCTTCTTGAATTATCATTTGAGACTCCTTCATTCATGCAAACTAATCAAGTTCCTTTTACATTTCCAGATATTGAGCCAGTTATTGAGGACTTGATGCCATATAAGGGCAAGCGATCTATGGCAGACCAGACTGAAATCAACAGTACTATGTTGGCATCCATTCAGGCCATCCAGGAATAGCTTACAGAGCAAGCCAACATCCAGGTCGGGTTGAGAGACATGATCTTAGAGATGAGGAACAATAGAGAGGAGAGAGGAGGATGGACAACAGAGAGGAGGTGGGAATGGGGGAGGAGCTAAGCAACAGAGAGCAGATCCCGTTGTTGAGCCGAACGAAGTTGAGGCCAAGATTACCATTAGAGATTCTTATAACCCAGGAGCTGAACACATAATTACATGGATTCAAATTCCTATGGTTCATGGGTGTCTCGAGATGAAGCCCCAATTACTTCCTTTACTCCCCATATTCCATGGTCACATCAATGACTAGCCTTACATACACCTTTAGCAGTTCGACCACATATGTGGAACAATGCACTATCCTAACATCCCGTTAGAGGTAGTGATGATGGCAGTTTTCCCCTTCAGCCTTATGGATAAGAATCTTTACTGGATTAATCATCACATCCTGAAAGGGATGAGGTTAACTTTTCTGAGCAAGTATTATCCCCTAAAGCGATTGAACCAGATGCAGTCTCTTATAGCCAACTTCTCCCAAATGTCCCATGAGACTATTCATGAGGCATGGGAACGCTTCAAGGATTTGATGGAGAAGTGAACCCATCATGATATACCAAAGACAAACCTGGTGCAGAATTTATTTGGGGGTTTGAGCTTAAAGAATCAAAGATTGGTAGATGTCACTTGTGGGGGTTCACACTTCAACAATGATTATGCTCTATGGTAGATTTTTGTGGAAATGTCAGAGAGCTCTGTAACTTTATCTTCTTCTCGTGGATTTCAGAAGCATCCTTTACCTTATATACCCCACAAGTCTGTAAATCCGACGGCATCTCTTGATGTGGATAGGGTGGACAGTTCAGATCTGACCATCATTGGAAATCACCCATCCAAAGTCGATATAATTAAAAAACATCACAAGATCTAGACAAATTACATGTGATCGAACAGAGGACAAAGCATCTGGATAAGCTGGATGAGATCACAAAGCACTTGGAGCTTCTTGTCAGTACCATTCATGCATTCTAGAGTTCGAGTGTTGCAATCGAGACTTTTACACCTGAGACTACTTCCGTACCAGTTCAGCAGAGTACTAAAGCGCCTCCTGTAGTCGAGCACGTTTACTACATGCAAACTCCAGATCAGATCTCGTAGTAGAAGACTCCAGCATACACATTATGGCGTACTACCTTGAGTCTCCGTATCTTTCAGAGCAGCAGCTTCCACCTCCATCTCAGATACATGAGGTCAATGGCATATGGAATGATTCAGAGAGCAGCCAGACTCGTCCACCAGAGCAGTCACAGGGTTCTCAGGCCAGCTCACCAGTTTCAGGGAAGTAGACAGTTACAGCACCAACCACAACATCATTTTTGATATCCACCTCACTTCTAGACATAGAGACACGGATATCAACAAACACAAACTACATATTCTTATCATCCATATCATAGGAAGTAACCTGCACAGTATTTGCATCCTCCTCCTAATTATCAGTTCACACCATAATCGGTATACTCTGGGTACTAGCAACCTTTACACTACCAGTCTCGTCGTACTTGTGAAGCTTGGTCGGTGTAACCAAGTTTCCACTAAGATATGCAGGCTCTATTAAACTTATGCCATTTTTATCAACATTGCACTTCGTGAATTTTCCCCAATAGATATAGAATCTTTTGGTCCGTTTATGTTTTAGGGCAATAAGAACAATTGCACTGCATTCTTGTGTGACCTTACGGATATAGAATCTTTTGTTTCGCCCATGTTTTGGGGTCTTAGAAAAAAATTGTGTCAATAGACCGTCCCTCATCCGAAGCTTTATTTCAATCCTACAACTCTCGTCTTTAGATGCTCGTGCCACTAGACAAGGATGAAATTGCACCACAAAAATGAACTTCCCTTCACAACCCCATGGAAGTCAAGCTAAGTGCGGAGTGAATATGTCCAAAATTGGTCCATTGTTGAAGAGTTAAAAGGATGACACCAAGAGGGTATTCGGGTTGCTACGTACCCTCGCTCAATCGGGCTTTTGGGAGAAAACATGCAGTGTTTAGGGCGGGTCACCCACACAATCCTTCCCCCAAAACCTTCGACCCTAGGTGAGACTGTAGTGTGACTTGACTGCTATGCCATCCCACACCACTATCTTGTCATTGCCTCTCTCCCGAGGGTTTGGTCCTCTCGCCTTCTTATCCCCCAGCCGGATCCATTCTTGGCATGGTTTCCTCCTCTTCCTCCCCATTTTCTCACATCTCTATACTGCAGAGGAAACACCGACATCTTGAGTTGGATTGGAGGTACGCCCACACCCTTGATCTCCATCTCCTCTTCCACGATCTTGTGGAGAAGGACCTGTGCGTAGAGGCCAACGACAACTCCATTCCTTCTTGCTGCAGCAGGTAACATCCTCCCTATCTCTAACGATAACTCATGTTTGCTCGACTTTGGGATGCTTGTTTATGACGTGGTGACCCCTTTCGAAAGGAGGGTCTTAATGAAATCCATAGAGTGGCAATTCTTGGATCTCCTTCGAAGCTATTTTTTGTGGAAAAGGATGTGTTTATGTTAGTGGTTTTGCTTTTCATTTGATCGAAGGAAGTGTTGTTGATTGGGATTAGGTTTTATCGAATAATGTTGGAGACTTTCTTCTCTGATTTTGAATATAATTAAAATTTATTTTTACCCTTATTCTAGCTGGGGGTGTTGTTGTGATGAAGTTCATCTTGGATAAAAAAGAATGGTATGTTTGTTACCTCCCGGGGAAATATTTGGCATGGGGAGGTTAGGTTGGATTTTCATATATCATTCTTGGAAAATATTAAGCAACAAATTCAATTTTTCACCCATCTTACTGGGGACGTTGATGTGATAAATTTGATATTGGAAAAGAAGATTGTCATGTCCTTATTTCCTCCTATTGAAATATGATGGGGAGGAATAGTTAGATTTCCACATATCGTGCTTGGATAATATTAAGTGACATTGTGGGCATGCTGTGTGAAAAAAGGGAAGCCTCATTTTCACATGTTTAAACTTGGAAGGTTAGGTGGATTTTCTCATATCAGCCTTATGTGATGAAGTGCTGCATGAAAATGGTAGATCCCTATTTTGTGTTCTGATGATCAAATTTGTTGATGGCATCCCCCTTTCCAGGCATGTTTATCCATGTGTGGGAATGTAGCATGGTTCATGCTCTACTTTTTCATGTTGTATACACTCTTTTGGATGAATAGATACACAATTTTATCGGATGCAAGAGAGCTACATTTCTGGCTGCTTAATGCCTACTAATCATACATGACAATCTGATTAATATTATTGGGCATATAACTGATTTATTATAGAACATATACTATTTCTTCTATTTGGGACCATGCTTCTTATTTTGATTTATTTTTTAGTTGTTGCAATCTAAATCGATTGGCCATTTCCTTTGAACTAAGTATGAAAATATTTATTTGCATGTTTTCTATGACCATAGTTCCTACTATGCTAAGTCATCTTTTGGGACTCTCTTATGTCATTGTGACTATCAATTATGAGCATTACAAATAGAGATGCATCGCCAGTTGTGTCCTGGTTATTTCTTGATTCAACTGTGTTGTTGTTGTGTTGGTGAAGCAAAAATGGATTTTATCTTCTCTCGTTGGATCTGTTCTTATACGGGGAGATTACCATTCGTAGTTGCAAATACTTGTTGGATCATTTGTGGCCCTAATTTGTAGGATAAATGCAGTCGATTGGATTAAAACCTTTCTGAGTGGGTGCGGTGACGAGAGGGTAAACTTAAAACGAGGGGAATTTTTTTAACCCACTCCGAGCTCCCTCTACCAAAGTAACTTGGCACTTCAGTTTAAGTTTTAATAAAAGATGAGTTGTGTGATGATGTGGTTGTGATTGCCATGCGATACAGTCTAAGGTGCAATAATGAAGGCTTTGAGCACTAATGATGATCGTTTTGGTTACTAAACATGTGCAACGAAGCTCTCTCGATTCGAAAATATCTTCCGGATGAATTTCACATTGAGAGACATCCTTGTTTTTTTGGGTTTCAAATATTGATTCATGTTTTTGCATTCATGTTATACACAACCCTATATTAGCGAAGGTAATTGACATGATGATTTGACATTACTCTTTCATTAGACTTACAATGCCACGACAAGGTAAGGGAAATACCTTAGTGGAGGGGAGTGGAAGTGGCACTATGGGTACGGGGATGGTGCCCAACTGGACACCAACTTACGATTGGGTCTCAATCCATTGTATGATGGAAGTGCAATACAAGAATGAATGGAGTGAGAAGTCATTCACTACTGCAGGGTGGAATGACATCTTACGTCAGTTCAATGAACAAGCAGGCTAATGTTACACAAAGGATCAAATCCAATCCTGTTGGAAGATCTACAAGAAGGAGCATGTGACCTACTTGTACCTACGGGGCAATTATGGTTGGGGATGGGATCACGTCTCAAATCGTCCAATTTCATCGAATGACCTCGCCTGGTTGGAGGTATGTTGTACATTGCACTATCCTTAAATATCCAATTTGATTACTTACAAATGAGTAATTGTGAGGCCATATTTTTCAGGTGGGTGAGGTGTACCGCAAGTATAGTTCTTGTCACTTCTTGTACTTTGAAAAGGTCTCCTACCTCATCGGGAAGGGATCCATTACTGGACGTTACCCTAGCTCCTCGCATGCTCCAATGGCCACACACAATAACAATTAGGAACAAATCATGAGGATGATGAAGGTAATACCGATGACGAGGATGTAGATGAGGTTCCCACCCCACCTGTTGTTAGCAGGGCTATGTAGAGATCATCCAGATCCAATCGCAAGAGTGGGGATGGGAATCATACGCTACCAGACATGGTTGAGTTCATGGAGCTGATTCAGGATAGGAAAGGGGTATAGAGATGATAACAAGTTGAGGATGCCCGTGAGGCTTACATGAAGTTGAGGGAGGCATGCCCATCTCTCTCCCCAGTTGTGTATGTCAAGTAGTTGATACCTTGATTTGCCCGTCCATAAGGGAGCTCTTTTGTTCAGTCAAGGATGACCTGGAGTACATGCAGGCGTGGATTCACCATGTCCTTGGACAGTCATATCCCCTCGTGCTAGACCTGAATTGGGTCTCTCGAAGTTCAAAACTGCAGCCCGCGTCTTTTATTTCTTAGATATGGACAATTTAATACGTATTTGTACTATAAAAACTTGTGTATCCCTATCTAGGTATGTTGTTGTACTATAAAAACTTGCAAATTATTATCTAGTCGTAAACTTTTTTCTCTCATCTTATTCATTCGACATTGGGATGTGCCAAGCATGTTGTTTGCTTCTTATTCATTCAACCATATGCAACTCTACTTACCCTTTATGTCATGTTTGGGATTACATACCCGTCATTATCTTGAGTGGACTATAACATGTAATGGAGGCATGCTACATAGACCTCATGTCATGCATTGTCCTGATCCAAAATACCAAAAAAGTCCCTATAGAATTAGCTTGTGAAAGGTGTATTATGATTGTTGATGATGTCACTAGCATATGCCTTTGATACATGGTACTCTACATGAAAAAATTAGTTACGGACTCCATATTCAAGAATACAATAATGAAGTACATAGAAAAGAACTCAATGATGAAGTCCACCACAATAGCTTCAATGGTAAATCTACGTCAATATAAGCACATGCAATCCCATAAAAAACTACTAATCCTTATGTAATATTCATCATTACCATTGTATATGCTGACTGTACATTCCTTATCTAATATACCCCTGCTGTAGATGGAAGAGAAACTATACAATCCGTTTGACGATATTCTATCATAGGCGATCGAGTTGTCCTATAGCCTTGCGTCATACATATTCGTATATGCCACGCAAGATCAAGAATCTCCACATGCCCCCCATACCTCTGAATACAAGGCCTTGGTCTGGATGTATGTGGATTGATGATATAATGATAGGCCATGTCAAGCGATCATACAAGTGCTTCCGGATGGATCATGCCACCTTGATGAGGTCTGTAGAGTTGTTGGGGAAAAGAACGGGGTTGTGTAACACAAGATCCATGGATACAATATAGAAAGTTTGTATTTTTCCTCTTTTCATTTGGGCATGGCCTAACTAACCGTGTGCCAAGAGTGGTTTTAACACTCGGTATCCATGAAATCTGCACACATTCACATGGTTCTGGACAAAGAATTTTTATTGGAGGATCTACCGGTGCGTCTTCCTTCCATTGATATGCCGCGTCGCATAACGTTGGATCACCATTTTGCAAATTACTTCCAAGTACATATCCCTGTGATTTATGGTTCGGTCCACCAATTCCCTTTAAAAAACTTATGTTAAAATTTTATAGGGTGATTGGTGCCATAGAATGTGATTGTAGATTCTTCTTTTGACTTTATGTTCATATACATTCTTGCTGGCTGGGAGGGGTCGGCTTTAGATATATCCATTCTTAGAGATGCCATCAACAGAGATGGCTTCGTCGTTTTTAGGAGTTGTAGGTATCTGGTGGACTGTGGTTACACCAATACTTATTCGTTCGTCGCTCCCTATCGAGGCATTACATACCATTTACCAAAGTGGCAGGTGCTAGACATGAAGTCTAGGGTTTATACCTTAGCACATCACAGAAGTGTTAAGATCTCACTGAATACGACCAAGGGCAACAAGTCATACTAGTTGCAGGGGGCAACAGAATTTAAAAAAATAAATTAAATGATAAAAACACATGATTTGAGAACACTTCTCAAATCATTTCATCAAGATCACATGAGTTTAGCTTACCTCTTGAAGTGTGGTTGTGATTCTCAGAGCTTCTAAAGGAATAAGCCTCCTGACTCAAGTCTGATCTGATAAGAGTGCACTTGCGGGCGTGATGATGAGTCACATGCTTACCGCAATCCCGAGCAACGATCCAAGGGACCTCCTGATTTCGTCACATGAAATCATTGCTTTCTTTACGAGCATGTGGCACCGAAGAAGATCGAGTTCTTGAGCGATTAGTTCGACAGTACAACAGCATCAGGATGATGATCATGATCTCCACTAAGGTTGTGGAAAGAGAGAGGACATATGTAGAGAGGGAGAGAGAGAGAGAGTTTTGTTAATGCAATAATTGCATTCAACTTGTGTCAAGAGGTCTAGGGTTGGCCTCTCATTTATAGCCTTATAGAAGTCCATGGATCCCAATCCAATCAATGGTTTAGAATGATTTGTGTTTCTTTCCATGGCTCTCAATCCATGTACTCTCACTAATCAATAATTAAGATTGATTTGTGTTTCCTTTTAGTTTATCTAATATATTAATTAATTGAATTATCACCAAATAATTCCAAAATATTTGAGATAATTACAATTATACCATTGATCACTGAGAATTAATTTGATAAACTACATGACTAAATATAGATTCCATGCATAAATCTCGATAACTATAACAATAAATCACCATGCAATTACCATGGAAATAAAATCTTCAAACAAACTATGAAAAATCATAGGGGTAAAAATACAAAAGTTGAAAAGGACCAAAAATGCAATATTCTACCACGAGCCCCACTACCAAAAATACAATTAACAACCAATCATTATCTCAAACTTTAGTAAATGTGACATCACAGAAAACCCTCTCAACAGTAAATCCACTAACCAAACACTAAAACTCACATTCATATTATACACCAGATAACCCACATTTGCGGTGGGTTACTGTCCCCCAGATAACCCACAGACCTAAAACACTCCAAGTGTTCTACTTAGGCAAGATTAAGTTGAATTCCGAACATGTTCTAATGGAAACCAAAGATTTAAGTCAAAGACCTGAAAAGTCTAAATTACAACTCCTAGCTAGGCTCCTTAGAATTTAGAGGAAAAGGCCATAATCAAGCTCCACCTCTGGACTATTCCCAATCTTTAGTTCAAGAACTCAAACCTATCCTGAAAATGCTAATGCAAATGCAACAATATTTTTGTGAGATAAATTTTCAGAATTTTACTCATTTTTATGGATTTTAAAGATTTTGCTATTTTATGCATTTAAGGACTTTGTATTTTTATATGACTTTTATTGATTTTTCATTTTTTATAAACAAGCATATTTTACAAAAGTTTACAAGATAAGTAACCAATATTTTATTTTGGATTAAATAACTAATGTATTTTACAAGTTTTTATTACAAAAATTTTACATATTAATTTATTTTTACACATTTTAATAAATAAGATTTTAAATATTTATTATACACTTTTTAAATAAATATTTTAAATACCACTTTAAAATAAGGATTTTAAATAAGAATTTTACATATATTTTATTTATCTATAAGGCCTTTATAAATAATTAATAAATAGATTTTAAATAATTTTTACCCATACCCACTTTTTATGGATTATATATATAACACATAAAAGTACGAGTTATGGACAAAAGTATATATACAATATATTAACAGGCCCTTATACTTAACTTGTGTTATGTCATCATGGTACCAAAAAGAAAAAGAGGATGGCATAACTTGTGCGAAGTAAAAGTGGGTGGAAAGAATAAAAGAATGAGAAGTTAGTCACCCCCCTATACTTACGATCTGGTTGTCGTAAATATAGTGTAAGATAAAAATGAGAGACTGAGGGCAAGAAATAAACAAATGAAAGAAGAAAGAAGAAAGGAAATGAAATAAAATCAATGTGATCACTCAGTCCCCACAATACTTAGGATCAGATGTCCTAAATATAGAAAAAATGTAGCCAAAATCGGAGATGCGTGATAGGTGTAAAAGAAGGTACACAAAAGAAAAGAAAAAAACAAAATACAGAAAATGGAAAATCAACGAGAATAATTGGTCCCTCCTATACCTAGGATTCGGTATCCTAAGTATACGTACGAGGAAAAATGGGGACGATTGGGATCTAAGAAGAATGTACAAGTGATGTGTGGTCCATAAAATGAAAGTCTTCAAGGTCTCTGTACAGGAAAAATAAAGAGGAAAAGTAGTCACAAGTCCCGTACAGAGTAGACCACCTCAACTTGGGTCATACGCCATCATCTGTCGTGAAAGTGCGAATCAATCCTTGGATGATTGAGTTGAGCGACCTCTGTAGATGAATATTGTACCTAGCATTAGTCTCTCTAGCATAGTAAATATCATGGAGTCGAACTAGAGAAGGTGTCAATAAATGTGTCCATCATACCATTCGACTCTCTACTGTGCTCCTCCTCGGAAGGTTTAGAACTGAATAACTCAAGTATGTGATAATTTGTCTCTAGATTCCCAAAAGTGAAAGCATCAAGAAAAGTCTCTGAAATATCTATAATAAGCTCATCAAACTGCTGCTCCATTTGATCTGTCTCTATGTACAAGTCGCACTCAGAAGAACTGTCGACTATTGTGCATGTCACAATCTCTGCTTAGATATCATGGGTCTCAATCTGATACGTCTCATGGTCATGGTAACAAACCTCATCCATGTAATCACAGCTGACTGGAGAACTCGAGACATCTGAACCATGAGTATATGTGACATCTGAACTGGATGGTTCTCTCATTATCTCAATGTGTACCTTCTCGCCCTCGACGCGAAAAGATACCTTCATAGTATCATAATCAAAAAGAGCCTTTGTGATCTGTAAGAAAGGCCTCCCGAGAATGATTAGAGTAAGGTAAAACTATGTAAGGAAATCCATGTCCAGGACAGTGAAGTCCACTAGAAATTGCAGATCTTGCACAATCATGATAATGGTGTTCAACACACCCCTAGGTATCTTTACTAATCTATCAGCAAACTTAAGGATCACGCGTGATTTGCAAAGAGGACCTAACATTAGCTTCTCAAGTAAATAAGATGGTAACAAATTAATGGAGGAACCATTATCTAAGAGAGTGCAATCGAATGTGGCATTGGAGATCTCGCATCTGACATAATGTGCACATGAATCTCTCTTCTTCTTTGGTAACTTGTTCTATATAGCACAAGACATGGCCTTGGTGAAAATGTGTTTCTCAGTGCGTGACTTCTTTTTCCTATATGTTGTACATTTTTTCTTCAATTGCTGCTTGAGTGTAGGAAAATGATCCAAGGCATCATGGAGTGGAATTTTCAAAAATATGTGATCTTTCAGCATCCTTTCCATTTCTGAAGTCACATCATTCTTTTTTGCTTTTTTTCTTTCCTTTACAAAATAAAGCAGGAAAATAAATAATTTTTGGAACAACAAAGTTCTCATTTTTATCATTGCAGGAGCAGTAGACAAATATATCAGGAATTTATCATCATGGCTCTCCTCATCATGATGATAAATATATTTAGCATGGTCACTTTTACTTCTCAGGAGCGCCATGATGAGGAGGAGCGCCATTATAAATTCCTGAGGAGGAGCGCCATGATGATAAATATATTTGTCTCAAGAGCAGTAGACAAATATATTTAGTTAAAAATTCAGTAAAAGTGACCATGCTAGTGGATCGATCTATACTCTCTACCTGATCTAGATTATGACGCTTGTTTTTTGGATTCATCAACGGTTGTGCTGGAAGGGTAGTCTTGGGCGCATCTAACTCATCAAGGTGATGGTTAACCAACTCCATCTCTGTCTTGTGTGTTATCTAAAGTCTACTCACATGTCCTTGATCTGGTTCAGATCCAAGGACTGTGCAGATAACTTAGACTCAGAAGCCTATCCATGGCTCTTTGATCTCTCCTGCGTAGAAATGTGCAGAGATTGTGAAGTATGTGGTGGAGGAGATCGCTGAGGTGTAAACTACGATTGTTACTCCTGGTGCTAATAATGAATTGGATGATGGTGAACTGATGTCTGATAGGAATAATGGTGAGACTAATGCTGCATATACTCTCCTCGGTGCTGGAAATGTGGACATCCATGTTGCTGGTGCAATCATTGCGGTTTATCATTTATGCTTTGTGGTGTAGACTGATGAATCTCGAATTCATCATGCTAAAAGCCGCAAATTAAACCCATGTCTTGACTAAACCAATAAAAATCATCTTCAATTCTTTATTATTATCCGGTGTCATATTGTGTATAATTTACCCTTAAATTATTGTACTTAATTTCCTTTAATTTTCCTTGTATTTATTTTATCATCAAAAACCCCTAAAAATTAGGTAGAATAATTGTTTATAAATCACTAACCTTTAAAAAGCCTAAAAAATACAAAAACAAATCAAAGATAAAAAGCCGGTGTTTTTATCCCCCTAAAAATACCCCCAAAAATACTTTTTGTACAAATGACCTCTTTTGGCTTTTTGACCAACATGAAAGTTGTAGATCTCGTCAAGACGAGCAACTTTCATGTTTTCACTTTTTTTTAGTTTTGCTTCTAACTATTTGTTTTATATTTTTCTTTGTAATTTTACTTTGAATTTTTCTGATTGGGCCACGTGGCGCCCTCTGGGCTGCCCACGTGGCCCGCTTCCCCTTCCGCCACCCTGCGGTCATCAAGGCTGTTGGATCCACTCGTACCCGCCATGATCTCAGCCCTCCAACCCGCTTCATCCCTCAGCCGCCCGATCGTCCTCTGGATCAAATCTCATCCGCCCATTCGCGCCCAACCTCAGCCATCCGATCATTCTTCCATCCAACATCCCTCAACGCTCCACGTCACCCCTTCGTTCCCAGCCATTGGATCTCCCCCATACCTTCATCCTAACCACTCGCCCACGCCTATTTCCTAGCCACACGATCAGATCCTAAGGATCTGATCTCCACCCTCCGCTCTCACACCCATTACAGCCGTTGGATCGAGAGATCCAACAGCTCGATCATCATCTTCTTCCTCCCATTGGTCCCCTCCCCAGGCGTTACACATGTAGCACCTCCGCCCCCTTCCTATTTTGGAAGGCGCCTCCAACCCTCCCTCCACATCCTAACGGCTGCTCCACTAAGCCATATCCTCCACCATCCTCGCGCGATCACCATCATCCTCCGCCATTACTCCCACACCCTTAAAACCACCATAGCAAAACGCCTCGCCATTACCATATCTACCTACCTCCTCCGCCTATTTAACCACCTCCTCCGCCACATTCAAACCTCATCCACCATTTGGGGCCTCCTCCCTAGCCTTGACCGCCCTCCGATGACAGCGGAGAGTTGGCCTGGAGGCGATCATGGTCGTGACCGCCCCGGTGTGATCCATGGCCTCCGGCCATGTAGCGGCTGCCATTGCGCACCGCTGAGCACCAGGTAATGGTCGTCCCTGTCGTGCGAAGACCAGAGCAACAACCGAAGCCCAGCCCAGGCCTCTTCCTCCGCCAACACCTTGCTCCGACGAGGTGATTGTTTTTCCTTGTTTTCTCCCATTTATACTCCGACTACGGCCATCTTCACCCTCATCTGATCCACTCACCAACTTCGCCATGTCACCCTCATTTTCGCGACACCCTTCGTCACCACCTCTCCTTTCTCCACAACCTCGTCCACCCTCCTCCACCTCCTCCTCTGCTCCGCCGGAGAAGGAGATCAAGTCCCCCACTCCGACCACCTCCCCGGGACCCCACCTCACTCACTCCATTCACGTACACATTCCGCACATGCTTCGGCTATACTAATTAATTGCAGATGCTCAATGGCCGGATTCTGCATAGCCTCGCCAATCCAAGCTCCTACTCCGACAAGGCTTCTCCGACTTGATCTTCCAAACACCGACGAGGCTTCTCCGTCGTCAGAGTTTCAACGCCCAGCCCTCACGAAGCTTCCTCGACCATCACACAGGCCGATAGAGCACAACGGAGCATCCTGCAGGTCGCCGGAGCCCCGCCTTCTCCGGTGGCATGCGGTGGAGGACGAAGGTACAAGTATCGTCCGATCGCTTCGATCGGATGGTGATGATGAAGCTACGTGGCACCTGAGCCTAGCCTCCATAACTACAGGCTCGGGTGGTCCGAACCCAGATCCAACCCTCCAGCAAACGCCACGTGGCCCGAACCTAAGGAGCCTCCCGAGCTTAGGTGCCTCACGTGCCCCGCACGTGAGGGCCTGGGAAATTTGCACGAAAGACCCTGATCTTTTCAAGAATTGCAGAATGGTCCCCAGGCACGTGCCTCACGTGCGTGCCTGGGTAAATTACAGGAGCTCCCCCAACTTTTTGGAATTTGCAGAAATGCCCCCGCGCATGGAAAAAATTCACAGGGGCCCAGGCGGTTTCTTTTATTTGCATTTAGGTCCCTCCAGGGACCTAAATGCAATATTTATCCTTTTTATTTCTAGCATTTTTATTGCAATTATGCCCCTGCATTGTTTTTAGCATAACTTGAGCATCGTAGGTCCAAATTGCATGATTTTAGTGTCATTTTGATCCTTGTTTTGTCCTCTACATCTTAGCATGTTTAATTTTCTCATTTGCCACTATTTTAAATGAAGTGATTTTTTATGTGATAAATGAGACCATGCTCTCTTGTATGTGCTCTGATTTGACGATTGCCTCTAACGTTGGGATTTAAAATGACCCTAATTTCCATTTCTCTTCTGTTGCTCATATTTTTTAGGGTATAATTGTAGTCTTTAGTTTGCATATAAATTCTCTTACAACATATTCATGCATCCTCTTTTAATTGCATAAAAACAAACTAAAAATTGCATGCATCTTAGTATTGCATTTTAAATTGCATAGTTCATCATGTGGACCTGAAATTGAAATTAATTCACACTTGTACTTATTGAATCAAAATTCGATAAATAAATTAAGTAGTTGTGTCCTTGCGTTTGACCTTGGTAGACTTGCCAAGTATAAATACTCCACAGCATTCAAACGACTGTGGTTTTTGCTGAACCGAATTTGCCTCCTATACTACGATAATTCCACATTATTATAGAGGCGAATTTGATGCTCATCAAATGGCGTCGTTGCCGGGGACACGGCTTAACTTAATTATTGAATTTTGATTTTATTTATTGAATAATTTCAAAATTTTTAGGTCCTCATTTTATGCATCATATTTTTTTGTGTTATATCTGCTGATTTAATTTCTCCAAGTATTCTAACTCTTCTCTTTTGTGGAAGGGCCCATGTAAATCGAGGATGCTTGATTCTCATGGAGGCATGAAGTCGGGAGCTTCCGCTGAAGAGGTCACAGAAGAATTCAGAAAGAAATTTTAGGAGTCTTAAATCAGACAGCCTGCATTGCATATTGTAAAAAAAATTGCATGTGCATATTTACTTCTAGTTCTTGCATGTTGTAAAAAAAAAGAAGTAGATCACTTGATGATCTACCCCCCCCCACACACACACACACATACACATCTACACTTGCATATGCACACTCACCCCCACCATCTCCCCCTGTATATTTCACTCTCTCTGTGTGTGTGTGTGTGTGTGTGTATTTCACGAACCCCCTCCCCCTCATCCTTGTATCATAGAACAACTTTCCCCCCTAATTCAGACCTTACTTAGGCTATTTGTCGCCTAAGTATAGGGGGGAACTGCCTGCTCATCCCTCCCTCGTACTGTCTTCTTGTACTTAGGTCAATATTGACCTGAGTATAGGAGGATCCCCCTCCTCAGTTCTGCTATATCACCCTATATTTGAATCGAGCCTTGGCTTCATGGCACTTGTGCTATGAGGACATAGTAAAATTTAAGTATAGGGGGAAATACCGTATATTACTGTTATTTACTTTAGACTTAGCTCGTGTTTTTAAAACTTTTTAAATTTTATTTTCAGGCAGGGTTTTGGTAAACTGATGAACTGAGTTTTGTAAAACCTTGTAAAACTTTTTGAATTGAGGGATTATTTTTTTGTAAATATTCCTTTTCAAAAAAAATGAAAATTGAAAAATTAAAAACCCTTCTTGGAATTAGACTCTAACTACTAGGCTTAGTAGACACTTTCAGTGAGAGAACCTCGGTCTCCCTTAGCAGAGTGGGTGGTTTAGAGGACATCGCATATGGCTCCGTCCTTAAGGATCACGGGTCTGTTTATCAGCCCGTACTTACACCCATACTGGCTGAGAGTGGATATTTTTATTCATTTGAGCCTGGACCAGTCACTGTCTCTCCAAAGAATTAAAAAAATCAAAAATAAAACCCATATAAAACTGCAAAAGTCAAAAACCACACAAAAAAATCACTAACCAAGGAGTTGGTGTATTCCTGACACATTCACACTCACTCAAGGCTTGAGGATTTTGAGGACACTGGATTTCTGTGATCTTGAGAGTCTGAGTTAACATGCCTTAATCATTAGGGTTTTAAACTTAAATTTCCATATTTCCCTAGTTGAAAGATTTGAGCGCTATATTGCACTCTTTATCTCTACTTTCAAAAGAATATGATCATCACAGTCACTTCCACAAGTGCATGATTGATGAGATGAGTTGAGATATCACTTGAGGAACTAGGATCAGAGATTTGAGTTTAGATTTGATCTAATGATATTCGAGGATGGGATAAAGTTAATGAAGGCTTCAGAAAACCTGAGTGTCAGCAAAACCCTAACCAGTATGTGAACAAGATTCATATGCTATCTCTTTGATATTTACCTATGTGCCAGGGTGTGATAAAACTTAATGGAAATTGTTGATCAGTGTGCACCAACTTTTGGTAAAAGCAGTGGAGATAGCCAACAAAAGAAAAGAAATGTCAAAGAAAAAGCTCTGAATACCAAAATCAAATTACAAAAGAGCTTCCACCAATGACGAGCGCTCCCAAACATTTTCAAAGTGTCCACTTGGACCAAGTGCTAATTAGGACCAAGGAGTCAGGCTGACACCACAAAAAGGGCCCTGCATCGTAAGCGATACAAGTCTGGGTGTCGAAGGTATCTTAGATACTCAGAAAAGACACACCCCGATGTACTCCCAGAAAAACAAGTGCAGACGACTCCAACTCTCTGACGGACACATTGATCAACATTATAAAAATGTACACGTGTTGAGTAAAAGGCACTCGAGAGGCTCCTTGTTCCAATGTGAGGGTGAGAAAAATAGACACAATCCCATTACCTCCATCATCTGGTCGTCCATCAACATTTCAAGTCTGACAAACTAATGAGATGGTTGACTGAAGCAAGAATAGACTTATTCCCTAGTATTGAGGATTAGGTCTAGAGGAGAGTCTTTGGGACTGGAACCTTGAGTGATGCATCGACTCGGCTCTCAGAAATGCAGTACACTAAATTTCATATCCTTATATTATATGTAAAAAAAGAGAGTCTGATAATTAGATAAGTTGGATTCCTACTGACTAAGGCTTGGATAAACCCAAAATTTTAGGATCTCTTAAATTGAGGGTCTTCGAAAGATTGAGCCTTGGATTTTTCACACGCGCTGTCAAGATTTAATCCGACTCCTTCATTATTTAGATGCTCGAGGACGAGCATGGTTTAAGTATAGGGGTATGATGAGTCTCGAATTCATCGTGCTAAAAGCCGCAAATTAAACCCTTGTCTTGACTAAACCAATAAAAATCATCTTCAATTCTTTATTATTATCCTGTAACATATTATGTATAATTTACCCTTAAATTATTGTACTTAATTTCCTTTAATTTTTCCTTGTATTTATTTTATCATCGAAAACTCCTAAAAATTAGGTAGAATAATTGTCTATAAATCACTGACCTTTAAAAAGCCTAAAAAATACAAAAACAAATCAAAGATAAAAAGCCGGTGTTTTTATCCCCCTAAAAATACCCCCAAAAATACTTTTTGTACAAATGATCTTTTTTGGCTTTTTGACCAACATGAAAGTTGTAGATCTCGTCGAGACGAGCAACTTTCATGTTTTGACTTTTTTTTAATTTTGCCTCTAACTATTTCTTTTCTATTTTTCTTTGTAATTTTACTTTGACTTTTCTGATTGGGCCACGTGGCGCCCTCTGGGCCGCCCACGTGGCTCGCTTCCCCTTCCGCCACCCGGCGGCCATCAGGGCTGTTGGATCCACTCCTACCCGCCTTGATCTCAGCCCTCCAACCCGCTTCATCCCTCAGTCGTCCGATCGTCCTCTGGATCAAATCTCATCCGTCCATTCGCGCCCCAACCTCAGCCATCCGATCATTCTTCCATCCAACATCCCTCAACACTCCATGTCACCCCTTCGTTCCCAGCCATTGGATTTCCCCCATACCTTCATCCTAACCACTCACCCCCGCCTATTTCCTAGCCACACGATCAGATCATAAGGATCTGATCTCCACCCTCCGCTCTCGCACCCATTACAGCCATTGGATCGAGAGATCTAACGGCTCGCTCATCATCTTCTTCCTCCCGTTGGTCCCCTCCCCAGGCGTTACACATGTAGCACCTCCGCCTCCTTCCTATTTTGGAAGGCGCCTCCAAACCTCCATCCGCATCCTAACGGCTGCTCCACTAAGCCCTATCCTCCACCACATTGCGTGATCACCATCATCCTCCACCATTACTCCCACGCCCTTAAAACCACCATAGCAAAACGCCTCGCCATTACCATATCTACCCACCTCTTCCGCCTATTTAACCACCTCCTCCGCCACATTCAAACCTCATCCACCATTTGGGGCCTCCTCCCTAGCCTTGACCGCCCTCCGGTGACAGCGGAGGGTTGGTCTGGAGGCGATCATGGTCGTGACCGCCCCGGTGTGATCCATGGCCTCCGGCCATGTAGCGGCCGCCATTGCGCGCCGCCGAGCACCGGGGAACGATTGTCCATGTCATACGAAGACCAGGGCTTCAACCGAAGCCCAGCCCGGGCCTCTTCCTCTGCCAACACCTTGCTCCGGCGAGGTGGTTGTTTTTCCTTGTTTTCTCCCATTTATACCCCCGACTACAGCCATCTTCACCCCCATCTGATACACTCACCAGCTTCACCGTGTCACCCTCATTTTCGCGACACCCATCGTCACCACCTCTCCTTTCTCCACAACCTCATCCACCCTCCTCCACCTCCTCCTCTGCTCCGCCGGAGAAGGAGCTCAGGTCCCCCGCTCCGACCACATCCCCGGGACCCCACCTCACTTACTCCATTCGCGTACACATTCTGCACATGCTTCGGCTATACTAACTAATTGCAGATGCTCAATGGCCAGATTCTGCATAGCCTCGTCGATCCAAGCTCCTACTCCGACAAGGCTTCTCCGATTTGATCTTCCAGACATCGACGGGGCTTCTCCGCCGTTAGAGCTTCAACGCCCAGCCCTCACGGAGCTTCCTCGACCATCATAGAGCACGGTGGAGCATCCTGCAGGTCGCCGGAGCTCCACCTTCTCCGGTGGCCTGCGGTGGAGGACGAAGGTACAGGTACCGTCCGATTGCTTCGATCGGACGGTTATGATGAAGCCACGTGGCACCCAAGCCTAGCATCCATACCTACAGGCTCGGGCGGTCCGAACCCAGATCCAACCCTCCAGCAAACGCCACGTGGCCCGAAGCTAAGGAGCCTCTCGAGCCTAGGTGCCTCACGTGCCCCGCACGTGAGGGCCTGGGAAATTTGCACGAAAGACCCTGATCTTTTCAAGAATTACATAATGGTCCCCAGGCACGTGCCTCACGTGCGTGCCTGGGTAAATTACATGGAGCTCCCCCAACTTTTTGGAATTTGTAGAAATGCCCCCGCGTATGGAAAAATTTCACAAGGGCCCATGCGGTTTCTTTTATTTGCATTTAGGTCCCTCTAGGGACCTAAATGCAATATTTATCCTTTTTATTTCTAGCATTTTTATTGCAATTATGCCCCTGCATTGTTTTTAACATAACTTGAGCATCGTAGGTCCAAATTGCATGATTTTAGTGTCGTTTTGATCCCAGTTCTGTCTTCTACATCTTAGCATGTTTCATTTTCTCATTTGCCACTGTTTTAAATGAAGTGATTATTTATGTGATAAATGAGACCATGCTCTCTTGTCTGTGCTCTGATTTGATGACTGCCTCTAATGTTGGGATTTAAAATGACCCTGATTTCCATTTCTCTTCTGTTGCTCATATTTTTTTAGGGTATAATTGTAGTCTTTAGTTTGCATATAAATTCTCTTGCAACATATTCATGCATCCTCTTTTAATTGAATAAAAACAAACTAAAAATTGCATGCATCTTAGTATTGCATTTTAAATTGCATAAGTCATCATGTGGACCTGAAATTGAAATTAATTCACACTTGTACTTATTGAATCAAAATTCGATAAATAAATTAAGTAGCGGTGTCCTTACGTTCGACCTTGGTAGACTTGCCAAATATAAATACTCCACAGCATTCAAATGATTGTGGTTTCTGTTGAACGGAATTTGCCTCCTATACTACGATAGATCCACATTATTATAGAGGTGAATTTGACGCTCATCATAGACTGATAAGGAACTGGAGCATACCAAATACCATTGATCTTAAAAGTGGGAGGTGCATTAACTTCATCTGCTAAAGATGAACTGATCTGGCTCTGACTGGTCGTGGACGAATTTTCGAGCCAAGCCAACTCATCGTGTTTGTTATCCCAAGAGGAAAATATTTACGCAAGAATGTGGACTTCATATCATCCTAAATAGAATTCTCCCTCCCCAAATGATTCAACCAGTAAAGCCCCTTATCTGCTAAGTATAAGTGGAAGGCTTTGAGGTGTATAGCCACCTGCACAACATTCGGGTAGGTATCCATACCACATATCATCTCGAACTGTTGTAAAAAGGTAAATAGCTCCTCAGAAGTATTCCCATAAAAAATGGGAAGAAATGAAATAAAAGTTGGCCTCAAATCATGTGGACCATGATTCGGTGGCAACTGAATCCAATGTTGTAATGTACTCTCTCCATGGTCATACTCATCACGTAGTGTGGCCACTGGAACTACTATAGTTGTTGGGATCCCTCCTCCGGCTCTCAAAGTGGAAATCTTAGCTATCAATTCTTCCTGGACTCTAAACTTCTACTGAAGCTATACATTCATATGTTGTAGCATGTCCAGAATCCCTACAGTCACATCTATTCCGGTTTCATGTCTATCATCAGTCAATATCTCATCAGAATGTCTCTCCTCAATCGGTGCCTTTCCTCTCACCATGGTATCAATCAACTACTCAGAAAATGAAAATACCTCATAAGCACTTAATGAAAAATGTGCAAGAGATAAAGAAATGTCAAGATGAGGGTCTTCCTTGACTAAAGGTAAGGGAGACGAGGGAGCTTGGGTCTGACTCACCTCGTGCTAGGTGAAGCTGACTCGGGAAGAGGGTCATCCTGAGTCTGTGAAGATGTATGCATCATGGTGGAAGGTCAATGGCTCACGAAGTTTGAATGTGAAGACTGTCGACACGTCATCCTCGATGCCAAAAGGACAGGGAAATAGAGTACAATGTCAATACAAGAAACAGATGAAAGGTGAGTAAGATGCGTAATCACACGCACACCGCAAACAAATACAATAGCAAACCCCCAATTCACCAACTTCACACAGTGACTGTAAGAGTCCAGTCATTTATCTTTTCAGTTTTAAAGTTAGGTAACTCAAGTTTTATTTAATATCAGACTCACAAGTGGTGTCACCATGTCTCCCAGCTTACATCTTCACACTCCCCAAAATAGTGGAACCATCTGCCCGAGTTGCGGAGTTATATCAGGCCCAAAGGGAAATGTGAAGTGGAGTACACCAAAATGGCATTCTATGATTGGAGGCAAGTGCTTACAGTTGCGACCGTGTACCGAAAGGTGATACATGGGTACTTAGGGCACAAGTCCAAGGATTTGGTTCTATTACTAAAGGCCACGCCCTCACCCACTCTGTCTGGAGGTAAGTACATGCAACAATGGGGGGTTGCTCTCCCAAAGCAATTAAGTCCAATTTTTTATTTTTAGGTCAAAGTTTCAAAAAAATTTATGTTTAGGGTTTTTCACTTTTTGGTATTTTCAACAATGCTAACGGGAGTTCGATTTTCCTCTATCAGTGAAAATTGTGTCATACAAGGGGAGAATCACATAATGTAGTGAGAAATCATGATGCATGCAGAGATAAAAATCATACCTGGCTCTAGCACTCTACACGCAAGTGATCCATGCAGAAATGTAAAACCTAATTCTAATGCATGCAAAAGTGATAAAAATGTACCCTAGACAGATAGCTCTAGTGTTAGAATGAGTTTATTTTCAGAATCATCTAATTTTAATGACTAAGTGTGGATTAGGGTAGTGGCTATATTTTTAGTCATCTAATCAATCATGCATGCACCTCTAGGCTCCATGAAATCATGAGAAACGAAGAAAAATCGAAAAAACTGAATTTTATGGTGTGGTCCCCCAAGTGCACAGGCACTTAGCGAAATAGACCCTAAGAAAAAGTGCAAAAGTCCAGGTACAATTCGAGATGTCCTTAGTGGACCCCTTTATACAAAATGAAACGGGCGAGTTCCCTTCCTCTCTCACCAAAATAGAAAAATGAAAGTGCCCTCTCTCTTAGAAAGAAAATAAAAAATGTCTCTTAAAGAAAAAAATAAAAACTCAGGATGGTTCATGCTTGATTTTCTACAATCAGCTTGTAGAGAAGGAGTTGATCTGTACTCTCTCAACTAACTTGGCTTCCTAAGAAGCTGACTGATCCTGCATGCCCTGCACCACTCATCAAACAAAGAAAATAAAAATAAAAATTCAAAAGAAAATAGAGCAAAACTCAGAAATCAAAATGAAAACCAAAACATACAAAGGCTAACAAAATCGAGAAAGAGAAGAGAAAACATATCAAAAGTAGAGAAGAAATAAAAATCACAAAATATCTCAAAATCCAAATACAACTAGCACATTCCCAGCAATGATGCCATTTACATAGGATTCTCACTCTTTCTGTTTCACTAGAGATTAACCAGGTAAAAAGCACAGGCTTCGAGGTCGTTAAAGAATCTAACAAGCCAGATACCCAATCGTTGAGGCGACCAGTCAAAACCCTGACTAGTTCAACAATTAACCCACGAATCAATTAAGCAATCAAAGTATGGTAGGTGAAAATTTATTTTCATTTAACTCTATAAAAAGTGTACATAGTGTAAGTGCATAGAGTGTCAAACAAAGGGAGCAAACATGATAGATAGTGGAATCAAAATTAATTATCGCTAATCGATTTTAATTGTTGAAATTTTCTTCTCTTTGTCTTTTTATTTGTTATACTTTTATGGGTTTAATTTTTTTTATTTTTATTTTTTTATTTTTTTATTTTATAATATTTTTCTTTTATCTTTTAGAATTTTTTTCTTTTTATATTTTCCTGATTTTGAATTTATTTCTATTTTTAATTATGATAAATGTATATATCTATACAATAGTATGTATAATATAAATACTATACAATGTATATATAATAAATATGTAAAAATTCAGGAAATATAATGAAATACAATCCTTTTTATTTTTAAGTGTTTTGAATATTTATAGGTATTTATAATTAATAAAAATAATTATAAGAAATATATAGTTGTAATATATATAATCTATAGAGGGTTTTATATTTACAACTATAGCTATATATTCAAAATTATAAAAAATGTTTTTGTGTTTTAAATATTTTCTCCATTTTCTTTGAATTTTCTTGCATTTTTTTCTAATATTTATGTATTTTAAGGGATTTAATTTAGCTAAACAGGGAATATAATACTAGGATGAATGTTTTAGGGTTTTAAAAATAGATAAATAGGTAAAAATCTCCCAAAATTAATTTGAATATATATATATAATGTAAATAAAATTATACAATAGAAAACTTTTTTTCGATTTTATAGAATTTTTGTAGATTTTTATAGGGTTAGGAGGGTTTTTCAATTTTTAAGGTTTTCTTTTGATATTTTTGAGATTTTGGGTTTGGAGTTAATATATGTAGTAATATATATAATTTTTTTGGAATTTTTAGATATGGTTTTATGTTTTTTTATTTTAGATCTAGAAAGCGAATAAATGCTCTGTTTTGGAATATTAATAAATAGAAAAATATGAGAAAATGCCTTAATAAAAATATATGTACTAGAAGAATATTTAAGGCATCTAACCAAATTTTCCTAGATTTTTCTAAACATCAGAGATATTTAATAAAAGTAAAATCAATAAAAAGAATTTTTCAATACTAGCAAGGACCTTTTTATAATTTAAATAAAGTTTCAATGCATTTCAGAACACCCAACAGAAATCCATGGGATATCCCAAATTTATCGAATTAAATATGCACTGGAAGGGGTATTTTTGTAATATTACAGAAGTTCAAGGTCTAACTTGCAATTTCTCCTCAAAAAATTACACAAACACAAAAGAAAACACAAAAAAAGATAATTTGAAAAACAATTTCCAAATTATCTTAATTAAAGCAATTAGTCAATAAATGGAAGATAATTAAGAGAGCTCATCCATATATTAAAAATAGGGTGGACGTCCACCATGGTTGAAACAATCCATGGACATCTTCTCTAGGTGGAATGAGTCAAAATTTAATTATTTGTTAGTTTAATAATTAAGTATATATATTATATATGTATCTTATAGGTATCGTTTACCTATATAATCTATAACTTTATTTACTTTAATGTATTTTAATGGTTTCCATGTATTTTTATTATGTGTGTGTTTTGTATAATACTCACAAATATATAAAAATATAAGAAAGTGAAAAATGTAAAGAGCAAATCAAATGAATATTATATACATGTATATTGCACAATGAAGGCCCAAAAGCCTACTTTTGCATTTTAACTCCAAATTAAATGAAACCACCTTCATTAAATAGATAATTCAATTTTATGAATAATAAAGTGAATTTGGTGAATTTTGAGTTTGTATATTGGTCTGTAAAGTTTTCTTTGTGGCTTTTTTATTCTATGTGTCCCCGGTTACACTATGTATTATTTTTTAAATCAAATTTGTATTTATCTTTGTATTTTTATGAACATCTTTCATATAAAGGGTTTATTGATTTGGGGTATAAAAATTAAAAAATAAAATAGGCCACAAAAGGCTATTCATTGTCAAATCAAATTAGGGTTTTTGAGTGTTTTCTTACAATTTATCTGCCTTATCTCCCCTTACTTTATTCCTTGTCGACCAAGTCATCATGGTAACTGGCGGTTTAGGATTACTCAGTGTTGACACTTCATTCTTTTTCTTTTCTTTCCTTTATTGTTTTATTTTGCTACTAAATATAGTATATTATACAGTATTTATTGATTAATAATTGAGTGTATAAATTAATTTTATATTATGTATTTAACTTGGTATTTAAGGCCAAAATGAAAGAATAAAGGTGATGAAAAGAAGATCTATCACCTCCTATACTTACCTTTGCTAGTCCCTAGAAAACATTTATGCCAATAAGTGCAGAAAAATAAAGAAAAAAATAAATTGGATTGATTGATTTTAGCCTTTAAACTTATCTTCATAAAATCAAAGTTTGGAGCTCAGTCAAACCTTTAGATTTTAAGTTTGGTCGGAACCTTATTGGGAAGAGGACTTGGAATTCAACAGCCTTTAAGAACCACAAACTCTACCTAGGTCTCTTCAAAAGTCAGGTTAGAACAAGTCTATTTCATACGCAGTCCCTTATGACTATGAGTCTATCTTGTACAGTGTCAATGATAGGTAGTTCCTCTCGACTGAAGCGGTAAAGAGACAGTCTTCTCCAACATGGTGACCCTAATTCCCCAATCCAGCAACTCTTTCCTTGAGGAGAGGGGTATTCCCTTCTAAGTTCAAGTGCAACCGGATCAAAAAGGTGAGATGGAGAAGAGAATGAATAGTAGCCATTGTAGCTACCTATCCTAGGATGCTTGATCAGTGTAGCCAAGTCATCTAGTTGCAGGCTCACACAAATACTTTGACTTTGAAGCACCAGCTTACTTATTTTCCTATAAACATACTCCAATGTGGAATTAATTTTCTTTGAATTTTGCCCATCTATTTTTTTGGAGTTTTTATTTTGCTTTTTTTAATATTATTTACAACAGCATTTGCATAAGGATTTTTTTCCTCTTGAGCCAGTAGACTATCCCTCTTTTGAAGTATTATTTCAATCCACAGCCTCCTATCCTTGGACCTCGTCTCTACTGGATCGGGTCGGGGAACAATGGTCATAGATTGTGACTCTATATATTTCCATTCGCTTGTGTCTCTTGCCGGCAAATCTAGCCATCTACCACTTCAACCGAGTTGAGCGAAGTGTAAGGTGCAGGTGTGCTAGCTAAGTCAATGTCGACAAGAGTCATGCGAGTGTTTCGAAATATTTTACTTGAACTAAGCCTTACGGTCTCAAAGAATTAAGGCGAATAGACCTGAAGTGCCTCAGTTCCAGTTCATATAAGGTACTTGTGATTAAGTGGATTAAGGTCCATCCAAGCTCCAATCATCAGATTTTATTTAGACTAGTTCAATTATCATTATCAATCCGAAAAATGCAAATGCGATGCAATGAAAAGAAAATCTTTTTGTGAAATAATTTTAAAATTTTGAACTTTTTATGGATTTTAGAAAATCTTTTGCAAATTTTTATGCAATGTTTGAAAATATTTTGCAAAATTTTATGTGTTTCGATACAAATTTTTAGGAAATTTTGATTAAAATTTAGTGAAAGAATTATGTGCAGATATTTACACGGGAGTGCATCAATATTTACAAGAATTAGATGTAGGATTTACGCTAGGAATTTATACAGGAATAAGTTGATTGTAATTACAGGTTTTTATATACAAGGCTTGTAAAGAATTGTGTATAAGGTTCTAAAAATAATTTGAAAATATTTTAACAAACATTTTATACCTTTTATTTTAAAAAAAAGTTACAAACAATTTTGAAAACATCCACAAGATTTGAAAATCATTTTGCAAAGATTTTTCAAATAGTATTTATAGATTTTTTAAAATATTTTAAAAAACAACCATATTCCAAATCATTTGCAAACTGACTTTTCAAAAATTTTATTCAAACAAATGAAAAAGATTTTTGCAAATAATTTTTTTACAAAGATATGAAAACATTTTGCAGTTTTCCAAACTGCTTTCAAAAGATTGTTCGAAATATTTTTCAACCATTTTTCAAACCATTTGCAAAATATTTTAAAATCAATTTATTAATCAGTATATACAGAGAATTTTGAAGAATGTTTATAATGGTTTATTCTTTACAAATGATTAATTGTATATCCTTACCCATATAGTATATTAGCCATATAATTCAAAATACGTAAGTACAAGTTATCGGGTAAAGTATATACAACGTATATATGACCCCCTTATACTTAGCTTGAGCTATGTCCTCATAGGTTAGAGAGAAAAAGAAGAAA